>VZQC01008130.1:1446324-1476685 GCA_009823505.1 Rhizomys pruinosus
AAAAAAAAAAAAAAAAAAAAAAAAGAGGGAACTTACTGATCTTGCAGAAGACCAAAGTTAGTTTCCCAACATTACCTGTTTAATTCCCATTCCAGGGGATCTGGTGCCCTCTCTGGCCACTGAAAATAAAAATAAAAAAATAAAATCGAGCAATCTTGGAAGACTGAGTCATTAACATGTAGGGTCTGTGCTAATTCTACAACAGTATCAGAGCTGAATTGCTGGACACTTAGTTGCTGCCAGAAAACTGTTGGAAGATGTAATAACCTCAGAAACAGGGAAGCATGATAAAACTAACTTCATTAATGCTTAGCACACATGTAGTAAAGTGTCTTGATCTAAATGCAAAATCTGTGCCTGTCACCAGCTCAAACATATGGCTTGTCGTTCTCAGCACTAATAGGAAATCAGTCCCCTTGGACAGATCCCCAAGTACCTGGTGGAAGAAAATTCTTTTAGAAGAAAAACTAAAGAGCTATTTTGACCTGCCAAAGAAAACACAGATGTTATAGAATACAATTTTTTACTTATTTATTTATTTATTTATTTATTTAGTCTTTTGAAGACAGGGTCTCCCTATAGCCCCAGCTTCCTGGAACTCTGTAGACCAGGCTGGCATTGAACTAACAAAGATCTGCCTGCCTCTACCTCCTGAGTGCTAGGATTAAAGGCATGCGCTGGAGAGATGGTTTAGCAAGCTACTCTTGTGGAGGACCCAGGCTCAATTCCCAGCACCCGGATAGCGGCTAACAACCATCTGTAACTCCAGCTTCAGGGGATCTGCACCCTCTTCTGACCTTCCCAGGCACTGCACATCATGGGTGGTTCTTACACATATGCAGGCAATACATTCATATATATATTTTTAAATGGTTTTCTTTAAAAGTTTTGGTTCTTATTTCACACTTATAGTTCCCAGGAGATAATCAGTCAAGAATTTTCTCAAGAGTTTACCAATAACTGTTCGCCCCAACATAGGAATGCTGTTAAATAACAGTAGCCACCACCTAGTGTTTCATTATATACCCCACCCAACACATTATATATTTCCTATCGTAGCAACTTTAGATTTGTGAAAGTCAAACCCTAAATGCAAGAAACAGGGAGATCCTCTCTTGAAAAGACCAAAAAAAACAAAAAAAATTGCAAGAAATCTTTAAAAACAAAATGGGGCTAGAGAGATGGATGTTCTTGTAGAGGACCTGGGTTCAGTTCCCAGCACCCACATGGTGCCTAACATCCAGTTCCAGGGGATCCAACACCCTTTCTGACCTCCACTGATCATGTACTAAGTGACAAAACTCTTTTCTTGAAAGGGTGTGGGGTGAGAGTCCAGCACTTCAACAGCAATTCATCGTGAATGTCTAGTCAGTCTCAAAAGGGCAGTTTACTCAAACCAACCACTGCATCCCTGCACTCAACTCTGCAGCAGAAACACAGGTTCTCACTGAGGGAAACTTGTGGTCGGTCCCTGGCCTCTCCTAGTGAATGAGGGTCCCTGGAGTTGGGCAGTCAGGTCCCTGCCCCCCTCCTAGTGAAGGTTCCAAGGAGTTGGGAAATCTCTGGCCCATTCCTAACAACCTACTGTTCCTTCAGGAAGAACCAGTACTGGCATTTCCCACTCTTCCCACCACGACCACTGAGGACACATCTCTTTCACTACACCCTTTCCAAACCCACTTACAACTCTGCCCACATCAAGGCCTGCTCTCCCACATCTAGTCCTTTCAACTGAACTACCCATCTTAATGTCTCTGGAAAAATCTCGAGACATCTTCATAAAGGCTAGGATGCTCCAAGCAGAATCCTTCCCATGGGCATGAGCTTCTAAGCCAACGGTTCAGAGTAAATGACTAGACAAGTAACTAGTTATTTCAAAGAAAAACTAATTTACAAGGACAAAAGAACCATGAAAACATTTTATGGACAGAGCATTTTCTTGTATCTATTTCACCACTCAGGAAAATGTCACTGTTAACCAGGAAAAGTTAAAGGTGTCTAAGAGTGTCACTGTGTCTCTGATCCTTCCTCTTAGGACGTGCTACCGGCAGCTTCCTCACGGAGCTGGTACCCTGGCTTCCGCCTCTTGGTTTTGTTTTGTTTTGTTTTTTTGGTCTTTTTGAGACAGGGTCTCCCTGTAGCCTCGGTGTCCTGGAACTCACTATGAAGACCAGGCTGGCCTTGAACTCACAGAGATCTGCTTGCCTCTGCCTCCCAAATGCTGGGATTAAAGGCGTGCACCACAATGCCTGGCTTCCTCCTCTTGTTTAAGGAGCACCCAGTACTATGAAGCAAATGTAGGCTGGAGAGAAGGGAGTTGTTTCTCCTCCCCCCACGTTTGTTTTTTTGAGACAGGATTTCACAAAGTCCAGGCTGGCCTCAAGAGCTCTATGTAGCTCAGGATGACCTGAACTCCCGATCCTCCTACTCCACCTCCTGGGTACTAGGACTACATATGTGGGACACTTGTTTTGGTTTTCTTCCTACATAGCCCAAACTGGTCTAGAATTTGTAACAATCTAACCTCAGCCTCCTAAGTGGAATTACAGGGATGTGTCACCATGCCAGGCTAAAGAAAATGTTTAATCGAAACCAAATCTGCTTCTAAACATAAAAAGGGAAGGGGTGTGTAAACACTGTGGTTATTTCCGAAGGACTATTCAGTCAATGGGTAAACGCAGACTTTCCTGATCAGATACTAGAGCAAGTCACTGGAAAAAGGAACAACTATATACAATTCAGCATTCTGCACAGCTATTTTCTAAACCATGACCAAGCTTCTCTCAGAGCTTAGAACCCAAGTATGGTGATGCCTATATAAGCTTCGCACTCACTCAGGAGGCTGAGACAGAAGGACCATGAATTTAAGGCCACCCTGGGCTATACATGGAGTCCTTGTTTCAAGAAGCCAAAAGAACTCAGGGTGATACAGCCTCTATTCCTTCTGAACTGTAATTCGGTCACCTTCAGAAGCACTCTGAGTAAAAAACTCTAGCTTTCCCAGTAAATATCTACAACCTCTGCTATACTAGGGAGCTCTCTTCTCAGCCCACTACTAACTGCCTCACACATGCCACCGTATAAGGGGTTCTTTATGAAGGAAGAGTTGCTGTCAAAATGAGTTTAGAACTAAGGAATGAATATATATACATATGACCAAATATCAAGAATTTAATTAGACTAAATTCTACCAAGTGCCTGCAGGGACTTGAGTGAAGCAGTGTGGTCAACTAAGAAGACATGCTAGTGAGCTCTGCCTCCCATCCCACACCTTGGTATTTTTCAATTTCTGTTTCCTCACTAAAAGCATTCCTTTCCAACCTATTTTCAGTCTCAAAACAGGAAACTGATGGGGAAACCCAATATAACAGTTTTTTTAGGAATTTTTGCAGAATAAAGCATTGGGATATAGAATGAAAATGAAGAGCAAATTCCCCTTTCTATCTATCATGAACATACTCTAGCCCAACAAGGGCTCCTCAAAGCTTAACTTAAAAAAAATTGCCAAGTATTCCAAGGTTTTACTGGGGTTTAACTTTTTCTTGCTTATTCCCCAAACTGGATGAAGTAGAATTAACTGCACTCAAAATAATAAATGCTGTGACCTGAGTCTATGCAGAATTAAGAGATCACATACCAGCTGGCTCCTTTTAAGGCCAACTCTGGAGGATCCAAGCTCCTCATGGACAAAAAGAGTTAAAAAGTATAACCACACTGCTGCCAGATAGCATGGATTAAATGTGCTACTAGATAAATACACAGAGCCCTGGACTGACAGACAAAAGAGCAGCCAGTGGCTCTAAGATGCTGAACAGGCCCAGATGGACAGTCCTGCCCCTGGACAGCACTCAGGTCCTCTGTCGGTCACTGGAGCTGGTCTGATCTCAGTGACAGCATTCTTTCCAGTTACCAGGTCCTGGGGCAGTACCAGACAGAACAGGAACACAATGACACCTCCCACTGCTAGGAGATCTAGGTTCCTGTGCTACACCTAAGCTCAAATCCTAACAACTTAACCCACAACTAAAAGACTTAGGCAAGGAAGCAGCAGTCCTCACCGCAACTGCAGATGTCTGGAATTGTACACATGTTGAAGACAGGGCATTTTCCCCCTGCCATCTTCTCCTTTCAGCTTATCGTAACTTCAAAGAATTAGTTTGAGTCATTTTTTGTCTCATTTTTCCTACCCAAATCTTTTTTTTTTTTTTTTTGGTCCCAAAGAAATAAGACCCATCGTTGCCTAGAAAGAGAGATATGAGAACTAATGAAGCAGCCAGTGTGCAATTAACTCGAGGACACTAACTCAGTTGACCTTGGTCTGTTGTGGAAAGAGCTCCAGAACACTGTCCCAACACTAGGAAGAACTGATCCTGGTACACTGGTATGAACATCTGTAAACAGACACAAAGAGGTAATTGTAAGTTATCAAGAGCTGGGGAAATGGGAGTTACCACGTAATTACCATTGTTTCATCTGAGTTACCACTTCTTCACCTCAAAACAACTGGTAGCCAGTGTGCAATTAACTATCCTTACTAAAGAACACACATCAAAACAGTAGTAAAATCTGATTAAGTCATCTAATGCAATGCAAAAGCACTTCCCCACAATTCCAATAGCAAGTAGCAATGGCCAGTTTTTAGGCTGCTCACCTTTCAGAAGAATTTGCCCCAAATTCCCCAACCCTTACAAAATAAATCCACTAGCATAAATCCACCAGCATGCTAGATCAAAAGGCCGAATCGGCTCCAAGATTCCAAATTCACTTAGATTTGCAGCTTCTCTCCCCAACACAGTGAGTGACCAATGTAGGACTCATAGCTTCTCCCAGGGTTCAAACCCATCCTACCCATCTACCCCCTTTTAAGAGTTACAAAAGAGCCATCAGTCTCCAATCCAGCTGTATGAAATTTCAACCTACGAAGAATATTTTCATAATGCACCATTGAAATGAGAATGAATAGTGGACCAGCCCTAACACAATAGTCAGCAAAACATTTTATGCCCGGTATTTAGCATACAAATCAAGACACAACATCTTTGTATGTTTGCTTTTGGGTTGTTTTTTTTTTTTTTTCTTGGGTGGTGATGTTTGTTTTGTTTGAGTCGGGTTTTTTTGAATACCAGTCTCCCCATACTAGGCCAGCCTGGCTTAGAAACTTGCTATTGTTGGGCGACCGGTGGTTGCACACCTTTAATTCCTAGGCACTCAGGAGCAGAGCAGGCAGGATCTTGTTGAGTTAAAGGCCAGCCTGGTCTACAGATGTGAAGTTCCAGGGGACAGCTGGGGCTACAGGGAGACCCTGTCTCAAAAAAAAAAATAAAAAACACATGCCACCACCCCTGTCAAGACCAAGATCTTTAATCTTTAACCTAGGCCCAAAGTGTGTGTTTGTTATCATCTGTGTATATCACTCAAAATTCTCCATTCCTTTGAGCCATTCTTCAGTATGAAGGGTAGTCTATTTGCCTGGTCCTAGCTATTCACTTTAGTCATTTACTTGTTAATTGTTAAGACTTGCTGTTTGCATTCTAGTTAGAATTCAGTCATTCAGATAACAAGCTGTATACCTCTGTCATCTCAGGACAACCCATAAAGCTGTATAGAAGTGAATTCTGAAATCAATCTGCAGGTGGTATTAGAGTACTGAAACCTAAAACAAAAGACAAATCCTCAGTTTCTGATTTGTCTTTCCCAAGCATTAAAAGGTTTTAACATTTATAAGACTGGGTTCACTACAAATAGCCCAAGCAACATTTAAGTCTCCCAACTGCCTGGCTCAAAAGGCTGATTCACTCAAAGAACACATGGTCACTGTTGTGAGGTTGAGAAGAAAAAAAACATAATTACTTTCCATTTTAGCATTACTGTGATATGGCTCAAGAAGACCAAATCAAGGCAAAGCCTTGATTAAGCATCTCAGTGGACAATCTGGCCAAGATGAGGCTGAACTGGAGATGAATGCCCCCAACAGAAAGCCAAAGTCAGTTAACATCCCTGTGTTACATGGGAACCCAAGGACACGGGCACAGTGGATGAGCCTGGTGTTGCTCGTTATCTAATGAAATCCAGAGTGAACTTTTAGCACCGACCTACCTCTCAGTGGATTATCTATGAGTCACCAGGTGGACCAGACCAGAATGGAACTATTGCAACATGACTTCTGCCTCCCCACAAAAGACTATTTGAAGCCAGCCTGGTGACGCATCACCTGTAATCCCAGCACCATGTAGCGGCAGATTCTGGTGATTCAAGGCCGCCTAGTCTACATAGCAGCTCCGGGCCAGCTGGGACTAAAAGGAAGACCTGATCTCAAAAAGACAAAAAAAAAAAAATTGTATTAAGAACTGCTAAGCTGTGGCAATATATAATCTTCCCTCTCAATTATCTTTCTTTTAAATACAGCTAAGACCATTTTTGAAGGAAAAATGGTCAGTTGAACGGCTCATTAGTTTTTAAACACACTGGCCTCCAGATGCCACTGACTCATCTCTACACACTCTGCAGCAGGGGAGTTTTCATTGTGTATTATTACTTTATTTTTGTTTGGTATGGCAAACAGTATCTGCAAACAATAGTAAGACTCCTAGGAACAAGCAATAGAATTAATTAAAAGGAATTTTACTTTTATTTCTTTCCTCCTTGCCTCTTTTTTTTTTTTTTTTTTTTTTTTTGGTCTTTTCAAGATAGGGTCTCCCTGTAGCCCCAGCTGTCCTGGAACTCACTCTGTAGACCAGGCTGGCCTTGAACTCACAAAGATCCACCTGCCTCTGCCTCCCAAGCGCTAGGATTAAAGGTGTGTGCCACCACGCCCAGCCCTCATTCTCTTCTTTAACTCATATTTTTGTCTACGTAATCTGCACCCTACCTCCACCTTACTCAGTAAACTAGCAAACCCACCCATCCCCACCCCTTTCCTCCCACTCCATAAACTTGGGAAGCTCGGCCAGGCTTTAATCCCAGCACTTGGGAGGCAGAGGCAGGCGGATCTCTGTGAGTTCAAGGCCAGCCTGGTCTACAGAGTGAGCTCCAGTAGAGCTGGGGCTACAGGGAGACCGTCTCGAAAATACAAAAACAAAAAACAAACAAACAAAAACCTGTGAAGCTCATTCCAACAACTTTCTGCGAGAGCAGTCCCCTAAATCTCCCAGACTCCTCCTTTCGTCCTTGAAGGACTGGCTCTTTTTTATTTAAAGTTCAGTTTAAGTGTCACCTAGGAAGGTTTCCTTGACTACATACTAGTCAGACACTATCAATCACATCACTCATCTTCAACATTTAATCAAAATCAGACCTGCTTATTTATTATTTTTTTTGAGATCTGCTTATTTATTACTCTCCATACCCACTGCCCATGAGAGTACACCTTTCACTTGCATTCACATTTGTACACTCAGTGTCTGAAGCCTTGGCTAGTACCTAGTAGCCAGTATTTGCTGAATGAATGAATTTTGAAGTTTTCATTCAGTGGCAAACTAGGTTCCAAATGAATGAAAGTGAGAAAAGTACTCATTCTTTTGTTATATTCTGCAAAACATCTAAATACAGTTACACGTGCATCAAGACATCAAATACTCTATTTTATTAGGCCCGAAAGGCCTGGTAAATGGGACTGGGCTCTTCCCAGCAGCGGAGCAACATCTGTTATACCTCTAGCCATACTGCCCTTTAAGTTCAGTTAGCGAAGGATTTATGCACTTCCTAATCCAAGGACCCCTAATATTTAGCACTATTTCTTAAAACCTAAATTTCATATTCACAGAGGATGTCTTAAAAGTAAAATGTCTCAACACCAAAACAAGAACCATTTACATTTCACTCTGAAATCCCTATGGCAGGCTAGAAGGAGCACTACTTTGTGATTTCTTCTTTTAACAGACCTTTCCGATCATTCTTTCTTCAAACATTTCCACACCCACTATGGATTTGTATTCTTTTAAAAGCATAACCACACAGATTACATTGTCTCATACAAGCCCACCACAAACCATCAGCTAAAAAAGATGAAAATCAGACAAGCCAATTGTGTCACTGAGAACTCGTGTACCAGACACACAAATGGAGAAAAGAGATAAAAGAGCTATTGTCCAACTGTAAAAACAAAAAAAGTAATACGGGGTTTTCTGTTCTCAGAAGTGCATCATGAAGTGTGGGTGGAGAGAAACACAGAAATCCAGAATTAGCCTGACATCAAATCATTTTTGGAAAGACTTGACAACATGTAAATTCCTCACACATAAAGTATTTAGAGCAAGAGACCTTGATTCCTGGGTTATGATGCCATTTGTGATTCCTTGCAAGAGCTCTGGAATTCCAGTATTCATAAAAGAAAATGCTCGTTATAATCGGGAGCCCGTACTCTAATGTGACACAGCCTATAACTGAAGTATTACAAAGCTTGCAGTTAAGAGCTGGGATAGAGGCTAAACACCAAATTTAAAAGAGGTAGCCAAGGTACTAAGTGCCACAAAGGGGAGAGGGTGACCACGAATGCCACTCAACCACAGAGTAGAAACAGGGGTGTGTATGGGGGAGGATAAGAGGTGGGGATGGAAAAAACAATACATTTGTCACCCCGTCCCACTTCCTACACAGGATATGGGCAAAGCCTCCAGCCCCATTACCTCGGGCACAGATGGTTATCGTTAGTAGCAAAGGTGCACAGAAAGGCCTTCAGGTCTGAGCCCCTTAATGCCAGGGCTGTTAACGATTAAAGAGAAGGATGGGGGTGGGGAGGGAAATCGGGGAGGAGGGAGCTGGAGATTCACCCACCACCTCCCCCTGGGCTCCTACCTCACGGCGCTGACCCGGGACTTTAGGACCAGAGTGTGCAGCCCCTCCAGGGCAGCCTGGGTTCCAGGTCCCCAGGCCCTGGGTTGAAGGGTGCTGGCGGTGGGGAGACAGGGACAGGACCTAAGTTTTCTGAGCCCTGCGCTGACACGCCAACAGGCTCCCCTCACAGCCTCCTCTTCCAGAGGGACCAGTCCAGACAAGGCGTTGATTCGCACTCCTCCCCTTCCACGAAGGAACCAAACCCCCGCCCCTTCACATCTCTCTAGGCTCCCCCCTTTTCCTCAACTCGCCCCCCCCCCAAACTCACAGCTGCTCCAGAGGTTCCTCCAGTCAAACCCTTTCTGGAAACGACGGCGGCCCGGTGTGTCCAAACCACCTACCATCCCCGCTCGCGTTTCCAGGCTCCCTACCCCCGCCGCCGCCGCCTCTTCTGCCACCGCGGCCGCCGCCGCCTCTTCATCTGCGGCCCACCGGCGGCGGCCGCCCCGAAGCCCCGCCCCTCCATCGCCTCCTGCATCATCACTTCCGGTAACCCCGCCGGCCGCCGGCTCCAGAAGGGAGAGAATGGGAGAGAGGCCGGGACGGGATCGGTGGAGGGTGACGTCATGACGTACACAAGGACGCCCGAAGCCGTCTCCAAGTAAGGGCAAAGAGGGTAGCCGCGGGGAGGGTGGGCTAGGAGGGGCAAGGCCGGGCCATTTTCTAACTGGAAATGGGGGACGTGGATAACGAACGGGTGAAGGGACGCTAGGGGACCGGGACTTTGGGCCTGTCGTCGGACGCGGCGGTGAAGGGGGGTAGAGCTGGAGGTTTCGGGAGGTTTGAGACCCCCTCCCGACCTGGGCCTCATGCTCCCACGGCGGTCCGCGCAGTGGTTTGGCCCGGCCTGGCCTACCGGACCTGTTGGCTGGAGCTTGGTCTGGCCCCGGCTCCGCACTGCTCCTGGCACCGCCTCCTCCCAGCCCGCTTCTGTGGGTGGGGGAAGGCAGGACTGACGCAGAGTGAGTGTAAAGGATGGAGACTCCGACTCCTGTCTCCGGGGTCTGGGGGAAAGGGGTTGGCTCCCCTGGGGTAGGGATGGGGTGCGGGTGTGGGGTTGCTAGGAGACGCGCCTCTGTGACCCCAGTCTCGCGAGGGCAGCTCGGTGTCATCGCCGCTGGCCACGGGAGACCTGCGTCAGGGCAGTGGCAAGTGGGGGAGACCTTGCTTGGAGCGCTAAAGGGGTCTGGAGAGGTGCCTTGGCTTGGGAAGGTCGCGAAAGGAGCCCAGATTCAGAATCAGGCTTTAGGGGGAATAATGAAGGCCAGCTTCCTAATTCTCTCCATGAGCAAACATGAGAAAAAGAAGGAACATTTCATGCGGGTGCAGGAAGGAGTTGAGAAATCAGTAGAAGCCGGGCGTGGTGGCGCACGCCTTTAATCCTAGCACTTGGAAGGCAGAGGCAGGCGGATCTTTGTGAGTTCAAGGCCAGCCTGGTCTACAGAGCGAGTTCCAGGCCAGCTGGGGCTACAGGGAGACCCTCTCTCGAAAAGACCAAAAAAAAAATCAGTAGAGAGGATATAAGAAAGGGGAAACTGTCCCCCAGAACCAGATCTAGCGGTGTGAAGGCCACTCCGAGATGTAGAAGGGATGCAAAGGAAAGGAAGGAACGTTGTAGGTGGAGAAAAGAGCCAGAGGGAGAGGTTTTAATGTTGGAAACAGAAGGCGAAAAAGAGATGGTGCTCTGTCTTGAAGTAGCAGGAAGGGTTTGACTTTTGTGAGGGACCTGACCTGATAAACATTTTTAAAAATCGCTGTTGGGTAGTTAGACCTGTTTAGAGACTGTTGCTGGAGGCCAGGGAGAGGTGACAGCAGTGTTGACAAAGGCCTTCACTATGGAAATGAATTGATTCAGAATATATTTGGGAGGTTGAGCTTGCAGGACTGGCTGCTGACCTGGATGTGAAGTTACATGGGAGAGGGTAGAACCAAGCATGTCTCCTTAGGTATACAGTTTGGAAAGGAGTATAAGCTGTCTTTTGAATGCAGTTTGAAAACTATTAACAATCCAAATCAAGCTATCCAGAAGTTAGATGGACAAATCTAGAGAAAAGTCACGGGTAGAGATAACTCTGGAGTTCATTCCTAGACCTAGGAATAGGGTGCAGGTTAGGGGGAAGTTCCCATACTCCTTAGGTCTCCTCACATGTAGAGACTACCCAGGGAAGTGGAAGCCAGCAGGAAACTTCACCATGCGTGGTGGCACACAACTTTAGTTCCCACACTTGGGAAGCAGAGGCAGGCAGATCTATGTGAGATGGGGAGCCCTCAAAGATAGGGGCAAAGCCCCGTTAATATCCTCCAACATAATCCACCCTCTTAATCGGTGAGGATCATCCCCAAAGGCCTGGTTCAGATCTCTTACCTCTCAGCTGTCAGTGCTTTTGGACTTCACAAAGCAATTTGTGTGTGATAACAGAAGACCTAACTTCTTTGATAAATGTTTGTTTACATGTTTGTTTTCCCAATGGACTACTACTTTGTGTCTCCTGGGTCCTAGTACAGAGCTTGCCTTTGGTGTCCAACATGTCATTGTAGCCAGATAGAAACACAGTGATCTTAAGGCGCCAGCCTTTGCAATTCAGCTGATTCTGGCAGGGAATTAATTTTGTCCCTGCTGCAGCAGCAGATGCCACCACAATTACAGCAACTCTCATAGTGGAAAGGGTATCAGAAGAATCAGAAGGCCTGGGTTTCATTCTTGGATCTGCTGTTGACAAATGGTGGCCTTGAATAAAGTCCTCTTCCAGCTGATGGGGTTGGCCTATATTAAAAGTTGCAAGCTGGCAAGACAGATAATGCCTGCAAACACATTGTTTAGCCTGCAACATTTTTTTTTTAGTTTGCTTGCCAGCTTTTAAAAATTGAACATCAGAATCCAGATTTTTGGCTTTGAAAAATCGGACAGTCTGACAATATCAGTCTGAGATTCCTCGAGGTTCCTGTACAGTAGCAGTCAGCTGTGCCTAGTGCCCCAAGTGCACCACAGGCACCTCTCCTCCTACTCCCAGGCTGACCCCTCTGACATTTGATTTGCAGCTCATCAAGAGCTGTGCTGTTCATACGTAACGACTCAGTTCCTTAGACACATACTCTAAATGTTCGGTACCCTCGTGTGGCTAGTCTACCCTATTGATAGGACAGAAGAGTTCTATCATAAAAATTCTATTGCTCAGTGCTGGATTGAAGAACTGGAGAATGAGAGTATTCTGGGTGCCAGTCATTCCACGGAAAGTCAGATTGTCACTGTGTTTGCTCTCAGGAGACTTGCTCTAGAAAGGAGTGCCCAGGAATACATGGAGAAGCTTCTGAAGACATGGTCCCCCGTGCAGAATGCTTTTGTCTTTGGAATGGTTGGATGGCGAGTAAGGTGCACGAAAGCTCCAGCTGTATCTGGTGTTGATGCCAGAGCCCTTTTGCAGTTTTCTAGTCCGGTTTCTTAGGAGAACGTCACAAAGCAGAGATTTAAGTTAGTGTTTTGGCTTTCTGACTTCCCTAGTTGCCGTGGAGGGCTGAAGATCCTGCTGGAAAATGATGAATGAGTCTGCAGCGCTGGCTGGCTTCCAGCTCCTCCCCTGTATCTCTCACTGCCTACTTTGGATAACTGGTTCTGAAAGCCTCTGACTGATACTTGTCTCTGTTTCTTAAAGTACGCTGGCACGTGCCTGTAGTCTAGCATTCGGGAGGCTGAGGCAGGTGATTACCACAAATTTGAGGCTAGCCTCCTCTACCAAGCAAGTCGTAGGCCAGCTAGGATGAAACAATGTCTTAAACAAAAATGCTGGTGAGAAAACATATTTCCATTTCTTACAAATTGAGAGACCACAAATTGATTTTCACTTACAGTTTCTGTCTAGAGTAGGAAAGTAGCTCTAGGTTGATTGGGTTTGTATCTCTCTTGTGATGAGGTGGCATTCTGTACAGATGTGCACTCGATGTATACTCCACTACTGGCATAATTCACAAATGATTCCCCAACCTAACAAGTATGACTTACTATTTTTCAAATTTTAAAATTATTTTTATTTTGTGTGTATGAATGTTTTGCCTTCATCTATTTAAGTGCTCCATATGTGTGCCTGGTGCCTGCAGAAGCCAGAAGAGGCTGTCAGATCTCCTGGAAATGGAGTTATATACAGTTTAGAGCTGCTGTGTGGGTGCTAGGAACCAAACCCAGGTCCTGTGCAAGAGGTGCCCCTGATCTTATCTGCTGAGCTGAGATCTCCAGTCCTTGTTTTCCAGCATTCAATGTCAACTTCAATGATGTGAAAATGATACACATTCACTAGAAACTATACTTTGAATTTTGATCTTTTCCTTAACTGGAGCAGCTGCAAGGCCCAGCTCTCAACCATCAGTGTGAAGAACCAAGACTTTACAATATGCTGTAAAGTCTTCAGTTTAGGAGTTTATCAGGAACTAACACTGTTTACAAATCAAGAACCTTCTGTGATGTAGAATGGGTACTTTTGCCTCCTATTGGTTTACAGTTTTTGTTTGTTTGTTTGTTTGTTTTTTTGGTCTTTTTGAGAGAGGGTCTCCCTATAGCCCCAGCTGTCCTGGAACTCACTCTGTAGACCAGGCTGGCCTTGAACTCACAAAGTGCTAGGATTAAAGGCGTGTTCCACCACGCCCGGCTCAGGTTTACAGTTATTTTAGAAGTCTTTTGGGTATCTATATTTTGGATTTTCCCTTTGTCCTGATGGTTTCCCATGTCACAGGGTCTAACCTAATTTCATTTCCCTTAGATACAAGTGCTGCCTACCCCTGTTCCCTGTGTTCATCTCTGACATACCGTATTCTTATCACTTTCTGTGTAAAAGGCAGTGTTTCACAGAATCCTTGTGGTATGATGGAAGTGCACAAGTCTGACTCTTATCCTGAGATCAGCACAACTGCGAGCTTTTACTTCCCTTTTCAGATTCTTCTTCTAAGCAGGGAACGGTGGCACAAGCCTTTAATCACAGGAGAAGGGAGGCAGAGGCAGGCTGAGGCAGAGGCAGGTAGATCTCTACCAACCTGGTCTACATTGCAAGTTTCAGAACAGCTGGGGCTACTGGGTGACCCTGTCTCAAAAACAAGCAAACAACAAAAAAACCCACCACATTCTTTAAGATTTTCTTTAATGTGTATGAGTGTTTTGTCTGCATGTATGTAAGTGCACCACATGTATGCAATTCCCGCAGAGGCTAGGTGAAGGCATGGGATCCCTTGGAACTGGAGTTACAAATGGGTGTTAGCCACCATGTGGGTGCTGGGAACTGAACCCAGGTCCTCTGCAAGAACAGCCAGTACTCTTTACTAATGAGTCATCTCTCCAGCCCCATCTTTCTGATATTTTTGAATTTTGTGTGTATGTGTGTGCCTGAGTGTATGTATGTATATATATATATTATATATAATATATATTATATACATGCATGTGCTTACAGAGGCCAGAAAAGTATGTTAAGTCTCCTGGAGCTAGAGTTAAAGAAAGCTATCAACTACCTGGGATAGGTGCTGGGAACCGAACCTGAGTCCTCCAGTAGAGAACAGCAGCTGCTCTTAACCCCTGAGACAGTTCCCTAGCCCTCCCTTTTCAGATTCTAATAACCAAAAACTAAACCCAGAATAGGAAACAAGTCCATAGTTGAGGGGTGGGAAGGAGAAAAGAAAACAGAAGATGTATGTGTATGTGTTGTGTTGAAGCAGACAGAACTGGAGACCCAGGATTGGGGTGAGGGGGAGCGGCGCTCAGTTTCACTTGAAGGTTATTGAGCTGTAGAGATATTGAAATCATGGGAGGCAGAGGCAGGTGGATCTTTGTGAGTTCAAGGCCAGCCTGGTCTACAGTGTGAGTTCCAGGACAGCTGGGGCTACAGGGAGACCCTATCTTGAAAAGACCAAAAAAAAAAAAAAAAGAAATCATAAAGGATACCAAAGTATGCCTGAAAGTCAGGAGCATTAGCAGATCTAGGAGAGAGGTACCCCAAAGGATAAAGAGTAAGAGTGATCAAGGAAGAGACACAGGAAGGAAAGTCTAGTCATGCCTTCTGTGTTGGCACTTGCATTATATTTCCAGTAAGAAGCACGCATTGTGGTCTAAAGATAAGCAGTGTCTCCAGCAGGGTTATTTACTCATACTGAAGAACAATAGCCCTTTACTGTACAAGGATTATTAATGATCAGAGGGAAATAGCTTTAGGAAAATCCATTATTACCACAAAGCAGCAAATTCACCAACAGGCCACACTTTTCCATTATCTCTGGACAAAGCTTCGCATAGATAAAAGAGGCCTCCTTTATTCCTGTTTCCTCCCATTCAGGTAACTTGTGCCTTTAACTCCTACTGCTGTGTTTCAATGGAGTATCTCATGAATACCTGAGTTTTAAAATGTTCTGAGTTACTACATTTCAAGAAACTGAGACACAAGTCAAGCCTGGTAATACAGACCTATAATTCTAGCTACTCCAAGAGGCTGAGGCAGGAGGATCAAAAGTTAAAGGCCTGCTTTGGTTAGAGAGTGAGTTTACAGGCGGCCTGGGCAACCTTGTGAGCCCCTATCAAAATAAAAAAGCAAAGGAGCACTGGGAATAGAGCTCAGAGTTACCTAGCATATCCACTCCCTAGTACTGCCAAAGAGGGAATTCTAAGAAATTGAGGCACCAGTAGAGCCTGAGGGTGCAGACTCATTATTTTGGTGCTATCAAAAGCATTTCAGTTCCCTAGAGGTTTCCCAAATGACAAGAGCTTTAAGTTATGATTTTCTGGGTTGTTTTTAATGCCTGATCATTGGGTGCAATGGGCCCTATTCCCCAATATATCAACCCCTCTTTTCCATATCTTTGGTTTCAAGCTTCCCAGAAACATGGAGCTTGTTGGTCCAGTGGACAAACCCTGATTGGCCTTAAAGGAAGTAAGGGTTGCACCATGGGTGCTTATCTTAAACTATCCTCTTAGAACCTATAAGCCATTCCCAAAAAACAGTGCTGTTATTTAAGTGCTCTGGGATCTTTTTTAAAAATGTATTATTTGTATGTGTGGATGCATGTGTGGAGTCGTTGGAAGACAACTTGATGGAATTGGTTCTCTCCTACTTTACGTGAGTCCCAGAGATCTAACTTGGGTATTGGACTTAAGTAGCAAGTACTTTTACCTGCTAAGCCATCTTACCAGCCCAAGCTCTGAGTCTTTTTTTTAAATATTTGATTTATTACTTTTATTTTATGTATATAAGTATATTGCCTGCATATATGTAATTGTACTTGGGTTGTCCATGGATGTAAGAAGAGGAGCCCCAGGAACTGGAGTTACAAATGGTTGTTAGCTGCCAGGTGAGTACTGGGGACCGAACCCAGGTCCTCTGCAAGAGCAACCAGTGCTCTTAACTGCTGAGCCAGCTCTCCAGCCCCACAAGCTCTTGAGATCTTAATTAAAATCTCTGCTCCAAATGCCATGGTATATGTCTTGAGATGAGAATGGATATTATTGATGACCATTCTTTGTATATAGTTTATATTTTCCATGCCCCTGTTGTGTATCAGACTAGAAGTAGACGGAATGAGACTTTATTCCTTTGCTTGTATCTCTCTCACACACAAAATAAGAAAGGCAGGTCAAGCCACTTGTGGTGGCACATGCCTTTAATCCTAGCCCTGGGAAGCCAGAAGCAGATGGATCTTTGTGAGTTCAAGGCCAGCCTGGTCTACAGAGTGAGGTTCCAGGACAGCTGGGGCTACAGGGAGACCCTGTCTTGAAAAAGACCAAAAAAAAAAAAGAAAAGAAAGGTAGATCAAGTAGAATGTTTAGAGTCGGGGGGCCAGCTAGATGGCTCTGGGAATTAAGGTGCCTGCTGCCAAGCATGGCAGCCTGAGTCCAATCCCTGGGACCCACATGATAGAAAGAGAACTGGCTTCCACAAGTTGTCTCTAAGCTCCAAATGCATAAAAAATATAAAGGCTTGGTGGCACACGCCTTTAATCCCAGCACTCTGCAGGTAGAGGATCTCTGAGTTCAAGGCCAGCCTGGTCTACATAGCAAGCTCCAGGCCAGCTGGGACTAAAGGGAGACCTTGTCTCAAAAATACAAAAAAAAAAAAAAAAAATACAATGAACCTTTGAAAACTAGAAAGGAAAATTAGAGTGGGTAGATAGTGGGGGTAAGGTAAAAATGCTGAGCTGAACATGAGGACACACTGGTCTAGTCCCTGTGGGGAAAAGATCCCTTAACTGAGATGGAAGGCGAAGGCCAAGAGGAGACTGTGAGTTGGGGCCTTTGAATGGGAAGGAGTGTTAGGTCTAAGGAGGAAGGCAGCAGGACAGTAGTCGTGCCAGTGCATAAGGTAAGATTGATTGTGCTTAGGTGAATTTCAGAGCCTCCCTACCCCATCCCAAAATTGTGACCACCTTGAAAGGGAAATTTTGACTATACTGTTGTGAGCTGTGATGAGGAAAAAAGTTCCTAGAGTTGGGTCCTTAGAAAGAATGGAGTGAGGGTTGTCCCTTGTCTCCTGGGCCAGTTGGGCAGGTTATTCCCCTTTCCCTTTTCTGTACCTTCTATTTGTGCTGCAGCAGTTTTTCTTTTGGAGAAAGCAAAGCCTCATGGGAACTCAACATTTGGAATTTGACATTCCTGAGACCAGAGTCATACTTCTATAAACTTCATCTGGGGAGAGGGAATTGCCATCTTCTCTTGCACGCCTGCGTGTTCGTGCTGCAGGAGGCTTTCCCAAGGAAGGAGAGCACTGCAGAGGGACGAAAAGGTGAGGTCAGTGAGGCCGGCCGGCCTCAAGCGCACCCCGCTTCCATGCTAGCGAATCTGGCCATCGGCCGCCTGTAAATGGCCTAGGTATGCCTGACAGTAACCCTAGGCCCTTTCATTGCACTAAGTCCTTTACAGTCAGTGGAAGGGTGTTTTCAGAGTTTTTGTTTTTTGATCACTACTCATTATGAGATTCCATTACTGACTCCAAAATTAAAACAGGAAAGAACTGTAATCAGACAAGAACAATCATTCATCTTTGGAGGCCCTTGATTCTCCTATCAATTAGATGGCATTCAGCATATCTCATGTTTGATCTTCTGTAAGAGTGGTGGAGGCCAGGCATGGTGGTGTACGCCTTTAATCCTAGCACTTGGGAGGCAGAGGCAGGCAGATCTTTGTGAGTTCAAGGCCAGCCTGGTCTACAGAGTGAGTTCCAAGCCAGCTGGGGCTACAAGGAGACCCTGTCTCGAAAAGACCAAAAAAAAAAAGAGTGGTGGAATCAGCCAGGTAAATCTCTGGGAGTTAAAGGCTAGCCTAAGAAAGCAGTATGGGCTCTTAAGCACTGAGCCATCTCTCAGCCCCAAGTTGCACTTTCTTGCCTGTATGTATTTGCAAGATTCATCCATACTACTGCAGTGAGCTCTAGTTTTGACAACACTGCTGCAGTTCACTCCATGAAGGGATCCACAGGAAGCTCATCTGTGGATGGGCTAATTTTGGGGGGGCGGGTTGAGACAGGATCTCCCTTTAGTTACCAGCTGACCAGGAAACTCACTATGTTAGGACCGCGCTGTTGCCTTGAACTCACAAGATCACCTGCTTCTGCGCTCCTGAGTGGCTGAGCAGCTAAGTCAGCCGTAGCAGTTGCTCATCATGCTCCAGTATAACAAATTTTGGGTGGGGGAGAATAAAAGGAAAAGAAAAGAGAGAGAGGAAGGGAGGGGGGAGGAGGGACGGAGGGACATTGAGAATATGATTCCTGGAGAGTTCTGCTTAGTCAGACTTAGAATAATGAATACTATGTTGCCTTAGACAAACTGGGAGGAAGAGGGCAGATTTGGTAAGTAGCCAGGTAGGCACTAAGCCATGTCATTATGAGTCCCAAGTTTTCTTCGAACAGGCTTATCAGGACTGGGAAGGAGGCTGCTGGGTGCCACTTGGGAATATGAACAATTTCCAACTCCCTATTTGGAGTTGGTATGCTTTAGGACTGTCTTCAGCTTATAAGAATCCAGGAGTGATGGGAATAGGGAGGGTATGTTTAGTTAGGAATTCCAGGTACCTTCAAGGAATCCACCACAGAGAATTTCTTCTTTGAAGATCACCTCTTATTTAACTATGGCCCTGGTGACCTTTCTTGTACAATAAGGGTCTCATGCTTAACCATTGGATGGAAAGCCTGGAAAAGCACTTCACTTGATTTCAAAGGTTTTTAAGTAGATCAAAGTTATATGCAAATACGGTCCATGACTGCTTCATGGAAAAAATGGTTTTACAAAGGAATTCAATAAAACAGAGAGAGAGGCAGAGGTGGTGGATCTCTGTGGAGTTCAAGGCAGCTTGGTCTACAGAATGAGGTTCCAGGACAGCCTAGAGCTACAGGGAGACCTCTGTCTTGACAAAGCACCAAAAAACAAACAAAATCAAAACAAAACAAAACAAGAAGAGAGACATATGAGTGTAAATAAAAACCCAGAGGAGATGACGGCCTTCTTCCTGGTAAGGAAACAGGTTTCTAAGTTTCTGGCTCTCCCTAAAACTCCATGGTTTCATCTGAAAATATGTGACTCAGTTCCTGTGAGGGGCAGCAACATCTACTAACGATTGCTTCACTTCCCTGTCATTACAGATGACATTTCCTTGACTCCCAGATACTTATGAAGGAAAGTACGGGCCAAACTCATGAAAACCACAGCAAATTTCTCCAAAGCCTGACTTAATTGGTTTTCTTCACTAGTCTAAGAACTCTGATCATAAGCCATAACATGACACATAAAACCTGCAATTAGGTTGCTCAAGGTATTAAGTGCTGCTAACAATTGGCACTTAATAGGACTATTTTCAAAATAGTGTGTTTTGAAAACTAACGACAAAGGAAGACAGGTGATGATGCTTCTCCAACATTAGGTGACCAAGAAAACCAAGGTGCAGGGTCACCAGGTGGTCCAAAGGCTGTCTTCAGTACTGAGTTCTAAGAACACGTCAGACAACCAACTTCCTCCCACCTTTAGAAGGACATAGAAAAAGGGAAAAAAAAGTATCTTTTGTTGTTTTCTTACTGAGTTTCTTTCAGCATTTTGGGGGAACCATGATCTTCTTACCTTAGGAGCACACACCCATGTCTGTCCCTCTTCCCCAGATGTTTTTTTATTATTATCTTTATTTTTTTTTTTGTTGTCTTTTTGAGGACAGGTCTCCCCGTTAAGCTCTTGCCTGTCATGGACCTGTTCTGTAGACCAGCTGGCCTTGAACTCAAAAAGATCTGCATACCTCTGCCTCCCAAATGCTAGGATAAAAGGTGTGTGCCACGAACGCATGCTTCAGATTTTTTTTTTTTTTGGTCTTTTTGAGACAAAGGTCTCATGTAGTCCAGCTGTACTGAAAAATCTACTCTGTAGACCGGCTGGCCTTGTACTCACAGAGATCTGCCTGCCTACTGCCTCCAACGTGCTGGATTAAGCTGTATGCCCACCACAAACCCCGGCACAAATTGTTTTTTTTGTCTTTTGAGACAGGGTCTCCTGTGCGCCCATGCTGTCTGGAACTCGCTCTATTTTGTAGACAGGCTGGCTTTGAACTCACAAAGAATCTGAACCTGCCATCTACCGAACTTTCCAGTTTCTTGCCCCCTAGCCTCTCCTTTAAGCACACAAGCTTGGTTAGGAATCTCTGTTGAATCTTGATAGCATTCATCATGCATTCTGATTTGTTAAGATCTATTTTCCTCCAAAAGACTAAACTGCATGGGACAGTTACTACATCCTTGTTATTTACTGCTAAACTCTTACTACCTAGAAAAGGTAAAGAATAGGAATGCCCTGAAGGTATTCTGAACGCAAAGTGTCTATGCTACAGAGGCTGGAGATTCTCAACTGGAATTGGCCACAAATTTTAAAATGCCTATAAAAAAGCCGGTGCGTGGTGGCACATGGCACATTAATTCCTAGCACCTTGGGCGCCAGAGGCAGGCGGATCTTTGTGAGTTCAGGCCCACGCCTGGTTACAGCGTGAGTCTGTTCAAGGACAGCTGGGGCGACAGGGAGACCCTCTGTCTCGAAAGACCAAAAAAAAAATAGTAATTTTTTTTTTTTTTTTTTTGGTAGTGTGGTGCATGCTTTTGATTCCGGTACCGGGAGTTGAGAGGCAGGTGGATCTTTGTGCGTTCAAGGACCAGCTGGTCTAAAGAGTGGTTCCAGGAACAGCTGGGAGGCACAGGCGAGCCCTGTCTGAAAAGACCAAAAAAAAAAAAAAAAAAAAGAAAAAAAAATATTTTATCAAATAATGCTTATTTTCTTTGGATTTTTTCTTTGGTCTTAGCAACTCATTTCCACAACTGCTGTTTTCTCCCCAAAAGGTTTTCCTATCCAAGGATTTAATGGTTTGAAACCAACATTTTTCTCAGGACTAATACACGACAGGCACCTTTATCTTTACTTATGGTCAAGAAGTTGATCTGACCACAGTAGTGACGTCTGTTAGGGTTTCCCCTTGGGCAACATGAAGACTACCCAGCTGTTTAGAAGGCAACTCAACTGCAGTCTAAAATGGTCATGCAGTCCATTCTTAAAATATTCTTCTACAGAGTTTTCTATTTATTCTGGATTGACATTACTTGAAATCTTTGTTCCTTTTTTGTCTCATTAGTTAATCCAGAAATGAGCGGAAATGAAAGAGAAGGACAATAATATGAGGCATGCTGGAAGGAGAGTGGCTCTCTCTCTCTCTCTCTCTTCTATTTTTGGGTCTTTTTGAGCGCAGGAGTATCCCTGTAGCTCCAATGTGCTGGAACTTGCTTATGTAGGAACCTAGACTGGCCTATGAAACGCAATAGAGGATCTGGCCCCCTAACCTATGACTTCTGCGTGAGAGTGTAGGACTAAAGGCATGCACCACTATCCCAAGCTTGTGGCATTCTTTTAAAAATCAATGCATGCATGCAAAGTATGGGGATGAATCTGTTATGGGAGTGGACATCTAGAAAACGTTGGCATGTTTTGCTTTTAGTGGCTAAGTTGGTTTTAGTTGGGAGTTTTCAAATTTATTTGGTTATGGACGGTATTTTTAGATGCATAAGACTTGTATTAATTAGTTTTTCATTATTTTAATATATAATTGCAAATGATCCATCAAAAACCCATTTACAGTCCACGTATGATGTACAGAGCTCTGAATAAATGTGTTAAGAAATAACTTCTAGGCCAGCGCTTGTGTGCTGCATACCTTTAATCCTAGCACTGGGAGCAGAGGTAGGAACATGATCTAGTTAAGGCCAGGCCTGGTCTGGGCTACAGAGTGAGTTCCAGGACAGTGGAAGCTCTAGGTAGAACCCTTTCTCCAAAAAGACCAAAACAAAAAAAAAAAGAAAGAAAAAAACTCTAAACCTTAGTATGGTGTGTGATTCACAACTGTGATCCCAGCATCAGGGGCCCAAAGCAGGGACAATGCTACACAAGTCTAAGACCAGCTGGGTACATAGTGGGAGACACAAGGTCAGCTTGAAGGTATGTAGCAAGACCCTGCCTGATAAAAATTGTGAAGAGTTCGTGAACAGTCAAAGTTTGGGAGGGCTATGCTAAGAGAGCCCTGCTGTGTCCTGGGAAACCTTACTCCACTATATTACTTTCCTACACAAAGAGACACCTGTCTGGGGTGTGGCACATGCCCCTGGCATTATCCCAGCATTGGGAGGCAACACAGACAGAGGATTTTTGAGGCCGCCTGGTCTACATAGTGAGTTCCGGATGCTAGCGGCAACATAGTGAGACCTTGTCCAAACAAACATATCTATTTTACTATCTAATTTCCAGAGCATTCTCTCCGAGGTATCTATCACAGCTACCTACGATTGGGCTTTGCAGTTATTTTTTTATGTCTTTTTATTTCCATAGATTTTTTCTTGCCTAATTTACGAAAAGCAATGATGATCGATGATAGCAAGCAGCTATATCTCTGCTTAGCATTCACAATGGGCTGCACACTCTACAAAGTGCTTTACATATAACAGCCCCCATTAGCATCACTGTTATCTCATTGTACAAAAGGGGCACTGATGGAATGAGCATCATGGAACAGGCAGGGCCAGTTTGGAGTCACAGCTCGAGGTTTTATAAATAGGATGTTCAGTCTTAATAAATGTTGAATGCCTGTTGCATGCTTTAAAGAGCTTAATCATTATAACAAAGGAAGCTAAGCAATTCTATTAAATGGGGAGCCAGACAATCCCATTACCTTTCTATACAAAGAGCAATCGAAGAAAAAATTTTTGTACCTTGAACATGTAGATTTTTATAAATTTTCTCATGTACTACCTGCTCACAGTAACTTCTTGAAAAATTACTGTCCACACCAGCACCTTAAAAGGTTATTTACGGGACTGGAGAGATGGCCTACGGTTAAGAAGCATCGACGCTCTTGCAGAGGACCCGGGTTCGATCCCAGCACCCACATTGGCGGCTAAGTAAGGAAACCGTCTGTAACTCAGAGTCAGGAGAACTCCAGTTCCAGGGGATCCGAGGACCCCCTGCTGACCTCCGCGGCATTCTGCAACGCACTGGGCGCACAGACCTGAATCGCAGACATTCACTTCCATACCATACAAGATAAAATAATCAATAAATAACATACAAAAAAAAGGTTATTTTTTTTTTTTACCCTTTGGCTAGAGTGCTTTGCTTAGTTTTCTGTGGCAACCTCTAGCTTGAGGTCATCAGAGAGACAAGGGAGGGACTCATTATACTGTTATAACCCTGCAGGCTTTAGTCTTCCCTGGCAAGGACCCCATCCATTCATCCACTCAGCATTTACTGAGTGCTTACCATGTTCAGGCAAATGTGGGTCTGTGAGAAACAATAAAGCTTACTTTCTAGTGGCAGAGCAGATGACATACAAGAAAAACAAAGTATTTCACATAGCGGATCTTCTGAATGAATTAAATACTATGTTCTAAATGAGCAGAAATGAGAGATATTTGGGGGGATCAGCATCTTTGTCCAGAGCCCTGAATGGCATTAAGGAGACTGACACTGGGAAGGGGGCATTAGTGCAGGGAAGGGGATGGCAGGAGCAAAGACTCTGGGCAACACTTGCGAAGGGGAGCACGAACGTAATGAATGTAACGAAGGCCTGTCAGGGAGGCCTTAGTCACCATGATCTAGCACAGGACAGGAGAGTGGGCCCGAGATTTGCATTCTAAAACAAAAGGAAAGACAGTTGTCTCATATAGACATTATTATAATATATATATATATATATATATATATATTCATATATTTTTTTTTTTTTTTTTTGTCTTCTTGAGACAGGGTCTTCCCTTTGTCCCAGCTGTCCTGGAACTCACTCTGTAGACCNCGCAACGCCTGGGCGGCACAGACCCTGCATGCAGACATTACTTCATACACATACAAGATATAAATAATCAAATAAATAACTAAAAAAAAAAGGTTATTTTTTTTTTACCCTTTGGCTAGAGTGCTTTGCTTAGTTTTCTGTGGCAACCTCTAGCTTGAGGTCATCAGAGAGACAAGGGAGGGACTCATTATACTGTTATAACCCTGCAGGCTTTAGTCTTCCCTGGCAAGGACCCCATCCATTCATCCACTCAGCATTTACTGAGTGCTTACCATGTTCAGGCAAATGTGGGTCTGTGAGAAACAATAAAGCTTACTTTCTAGTGGCAGAGCAGATGACATACAAGAAAAACAAAGTATTTCACATAGCGGATCTTCTGAATGAATTAAATACTATGTTCTAAATGAGCAGAAATGAGAGATATTTGGGGGGATCAGCATCTTTGTCCAGAGCCCTGAATGGCATTAAGGAGACTGACACTGGGAAGGGGGCATTAGTGCAGGGAAGGGGATGGCAGGAGACAAGACTCTGGGCAACACTTGCGAAGGGGAGCACGAACGTAATGAATGTAACGAAGCCTGTCAGGGAGGCCTTAGTCACCATGATCTTAGCACAGGACAGGAGAGTGGGCCCGAGATTTGCATTCTAAAACAAAAGGAAAGACAGTTGTCTCATTAGACATTATATATAATATATATATATATTATATATATATATATTTTTTTTTTTTTTTTTTTTTTTTTTTTGTCTCTTGAGACAGGGTCTTCCCTTAGTCCCAGCTGTCTGGAACTCCACTCTGTTAGACCAGGCTAGCCTTGACATCACAGAGATTTAACTGGGTGATATCCAGCACTCTTTTTTTTTGGGTCTTTTAGGAAAGGGTTGTCGTGCAATGCCGCGGAGGTCAGAAGAGGGTCTCGGATTCCCCTGGAACTGGAGTTCTCCTGGAACTGGAGTTACAGACGGTTCTTAGCCGCCATGTGGGTGCTGGGGATCGAACCCGGGTCCTCTGCAAGAGCGTCGGTGCTCTTAACCGCTAGGCCATCTCTCCAGTCCCGTAAATAACCTTTTAAGGTGCTGGTGTGGACAGTAATTTTTCAAGAAGTTACTGGAGCAGGTAGTACATGAGAAAATTTATAAAACTACATGTCAAGGTACAAAAATTTTTTCTTCGATTGCTCTTTGTATAGAAAGGTAATGGGATTGTCTGGCTCCCCATTTAATAGAATTGCTTAGCTTCCTTTGTTATAATGATTAAGCTCTTTAAAGCATGCAACAGGCATTCAACATTTATTAAGACTGAACATCCTATTTATAAAACCTCGAGCTGTGACTCCAAACTGGCCCTGCCTGTTCCATGATGCTCATTCCATCAGTGCCCCTTTTGTACAATGAGATAACAGTGATGCTAATGGGGGCTGTTATATGTAAAGCACTTTGTAGAGTGTGCAGCCCATTGTGAATGCTAAGCAAGATATAGCTGCTGCTATCATCATCATCATGCTGTTCGGAATTAGGCAGAAAAATCTAGGAATAAAAAGACATAAAAATAACTGCAAAAGCCCAATCAGTAGGTAGCTGTGATAGATACCCTGGAGAGAATGCTCTGGAGAATTTGATAGTAAATAGATATGTTTGTTTGAGACAAGGTCTCACTATGTTGCCCTAGCTATCCTGGAACTCACTATGTAGACCAGGCTGGCCTCAAAAATCCTTCTGTGTCTGCCTCCCAAGTGCTGGGATTAAATGCCAGGGCATGTGCCACACCCCAGACAGGTGTCTCTTTGTGAGGAAAGTTAATTAGTGGAGTAGGTTTCCCAGGACACAGCAGGGCTCCTTAGCAGTAGCTCCCAAACTTGGACTGTTCAGAACTCTTCACAATTTTTATCAGGCAGGGTCTTGCTACATACCTTCAGCTGACCTGTTTCCCACTATGTAGCCCAGGCTGGTCTTAGACTTGTAGCAGTTGTCCTGCTTTGGCCTCCTGAATGCTGGGATCACAGGTGTGAGACCCCATACTAGGTTTAGAAGTTTTTTTCTTTCTTTTTTTTTTTTTGGTCTTTTTGAGACAGGGTCTACCTAGAGCTCCAGCTGTCCTGGAACTCACTCTGTAGCCCAGACCAGGCTGGCCTTGAACTCAGATCTGCCTACCTCTGCCTCCCAAGTGCTAGGATTAAAGGTATGCAGCACCAAGCCTGGCCTAGAAGTTTTCTTAACACATTTATTCAGAGCTCTGTACATCATACGGGATCTATATCATGGGTTTGATGGATCATTGCAATATATATTAAAATAATGAAAACTAATAAATACAAGTCTTATGCATCTAAAAATTACCTCCATAACCAAATTTTGAAAACTCCCAACTAAGAACCAACTTAGCCACTAAAAGCAAAACATGCCACGTTTTCTAGAGTGTCCACTCCATAACAGATTTCATCCCCATACTTTGCTATGCATGCAGTGTGATTTTTAAAAAGATGCCACAGCTGGGTATGGTGGTGCATGCCTTTAGTCTCAGCACTCAGGAAGCAGAGGTAGGCAGATCTCTATGCGTTCAAGGCCAGTCTAGTCTACATAGCAAGTTCCAGGACAGTTGGAGCTACAGGGATACTCTGCCTCAAAAAGACCAAAAAGAGAGAGAGAGAGAGAGAGAAGCCACTCTCCTTCCAGCATGCCTCATATTTTCTCTTATTTCCTCATTCTGGAATTAACTAATGAGACAAAAAGGAACAAAGATTTCAAGTAATGTCAATCCAGAATAAATAGAAAACTCTGTAGAAGAATATTTTAAGAATGGACTGCATGACCATTTTAGACTGCAGTTGAGTTGCCTTCTAAACAGCTGGGTAGTCTTCATGTTGCCCAAGGGGAAACCCTAACAGACGTCACTACTGTGGTCAGATCAACTTCTTGACCATAAGTAAAGATAAAGGTGCCTGTCGTGTATTAGTCCTGAGAAAAATGTTGGTTTCAAACCATTAAATCCTTGGATAGGAAAACCTTTGGGAAACAGCAGTTGTAAATGAGTTGCTTAAGACCAAAGAAAAATCCAAAAAGAAAAAAGCTTTTTGGGCATTTTTTTTTCTTTTTTTTTTTTTTTTTTTGGTCTTTTTCAGACAGGGTCTCCCTGTCCCCCAGCTGTTCCTGGAACTCACTCTGTAGACCAGGGTTGGCCTTGAACTGCACAAAGTCCACCTGCCTCTCCTCCCTGGGCTGGATTAAATGCACCACCATGCCACTACAAAAAAAAAAAAAAATTACTATTTTTTTTTTGGTCTTTCGAGGCAGGGTCTCCCTGTCGCCCCAGCGTCCATGGAACTCACTCTGTAGACCAGGCTGGCCTGAACTCACAAAGTCCGCCTGCCTCTGGCTCCCAAGTGCTAGGATTAAAGGCATGTGCCACCACGCCCGGCTTTTTTAGGCATTTTTATTTGTGGCCAATTCAGTTTGAGAATCTCCAGCCTTCTGTAGCATGAGACACTTTCGTTCAGCATACCTTCAGGGCATTCCTATTCTTTACCTTTTCTAGGTAGTAAGAGTTTAGCAGTAAATAACAAGGATGTAGTAACTGTCCCATGCAGTTTAGTCTTTTGGAGGAAAATAGATCTTAACAAATCAGAATGCATGATGAATGCTATCAAGATTCAACAGAGATTCCTAACCAAGCTTGTGTGCTTAAAGGAGAGGCTAGGGGGCAAGAAACTGAAAGTTGGTAGAGGCAGGCAGATCTTTGTGAGTTCAAAGCCAGCCTGGTCTACAGAGCGAGTTCCAGGACAGCTGGGGCGACAGGGAGACCCTGTCTCCAAAAAGACAAAAAAAAAACTTTGTGCCGGGGCTGTGGTGGCGCACAGCTTTAATCCCAGCACTTGGGAGGCAGAGGCAGGCAGATCTCTGTGAGTACAAGGGCCAGCCTGGTCTACAGAGTGAGTTTCAGGACAGCTGGGACTACAGGGAGACCTTGTCTCAAAAAGACCAAAAAAAAAAAAAAATCTGAAGCAGGGCGTCGTGGCACACGCCTTTTATCCTAGCATTTGGGAGGCAGAGGTAGGCAGATCTTTGTGAGTTCAAGGCCAGCCTGGTCTACAGAACAAGTTCCAGGACAGGCAGAGCTACGGGGAGACCCTGTCTCAAAAAGACAAAAAAAAAAAATAAAATAAAAATAAAAAACATCTGGGGAGAGGGACAGACATGGGTGTGTGCTCCTAAGGTAAGAAGATCATGGTTCCCCCAAAATGCTGAAAGAAACTCAGTAAGAAAACAACAAAAGATACTTTTTTTTTCCCTTTTTCTTGTCTCTTCTAAGAGGTGGGAGGAAGTGGTTGTCTGGACGTGTTCTTAGAACTCAGTACTGAAGACAGCCTTTGACACCTGGTGACCCTTGCACCTTGGGTTTTCTTGGTCACCTAATGTTGGAGAAGCATCATCACCTGTCTTCCTTTGTCGTTAGTTTTCAAAACACACTATTTTGAAAATAGTCCTATTAAGTGCCAATTGTTAGCAGCACTTAATACCTTGAGCAACCTAATTGCAGGTTTTATGTGTCATGTTATGGCTTATGATCAGAGTTCTTAGACTAGTGAAGAAAACCAATTAAGTCAGGCTTTGGAGAAATTTGCTGTGGTTTTCATGAGTTTGGCCCGTACTTTCCTTCATAAGTATCTGGGAGTCAAGGAAATGTCATCTGTAATGACAGGGAAGTGAAGCAATCGTTAGTAGATGTTGCTGCCCCTCACAGGAACTGAGTCACATATTTTCAGATGAAACCATGGAGTTTTAGGGAGAGCCAGAAACTTAGAAACCTGTTTCCTTACCAGGAAGAAGGCCGTCATCTCCTCTGGGTTTTTATTACACTCCATGTTCTCTCTCTTGTTTTGTTTTGTTTTGTTTTGTTTTGTTTTGTTTTGGTCTTTTCAAGACAGGGTCTCCCTGTAGCTCTGGCTGTCCTGGAACTCATTCTGTAGACCAGGCTGGCCTTGAACTCACAGAGATCCACCAGCCTCTGCCTCTCTCTCTGTTTTTATGAATTCCTTTTAACCATTTTTTCCATGAAGCATCATGGACCGTATTGCATATAACTTTGATCTACTTTAAACCTTTGAATCAAGTGAAGTGCTTTCAGGCTTTCCATCCAATGGTTAAGCATGAGACCCTTATTGTACAAGAAAGGTCACCAGGGCCATAGTTAAATAAGAGGTGATCTTCAAAGAAGAAATTCTCTGTGGTGGATTCCTTGAAGGTACCTGGAATTCCTAACTAAACATACCCTCCCTATTCCCATCACTCCTGGATTCTTATAAGCTGAAGACAGTCCTAAAGCATACCAACTCCAAATAGGGAGTTGGAAATTGTTCATATTCCCAAGTGGCACCCAGCAGCCTCCTTCCCAGTCCTGATAAGCCTGTTCGAAGAAAACTTGGGACTCATAATGACATGGCTTAGTGCCTACCTGGCTACTTACCAAATCTGCCCTCTTCCTCCCAGTTTGTCTAAGGCAACATAGTATTCATTATTCTAAGTCTGACTAAGCAGAACTCTCCAGGAATTCATATTCTCTCCCTCCGTCCCTCCTCCCCCCCTCCCTTCCTCTCTCTCTTTCCTCTCTTTTCCCTTCTCCCCCACCTCAAGTTTTATACTTAGAGACATAAGAGACAACTTTGCCGGGCGTGGTAGCACATGCCCAGCACTCAGGAGGCAGAAGCAGGTGGATCTCTGTGAGTGTAAGGCCAGCCTGGTCTACATAGTGAGTTCCAGGTCAGCTGGTACTAAAGGGAGACCCTGTCTCAACCCGCCCCCCAAAGATGCCCATCCACAGATGAGTCCTGGGATCCCTTCATGGAGTGAACTGCAGCAGTGTTGTCAAAACTAGAGCTCACTGCAGTAGTATGGATGAATCTTGCAAATACAACAGGCAAGAAAGTGCAACTTTGGGGCTGGAGAGATGGCTCAGTGCTTAAGAGCCCCAACTGCTCTTGCAGAGGACCCGGGTTCCATTCTCAGCATCCACATGGCAGCTAAGAACCTTTAAGCCAGGTGGCATGGTGGTGCACACCTTTAATTCTAGCACCTTGGAGGCAGAGGCAGGCAGATCTCTGTGAGTTCAAGGCCAGCCTGGTCTACAGATGAGTTCTAGGCCGGCTGAGGGACTCTGTCTCAAAAAAAAAAAAAACCTTTTAGAACCTATGGACTTTTTTTTTTTTTTTTTTTTTTTTTTTT
>VZQC01008130.1:1476717-1488704 GCA_009823505.1 Rhizomys pruinosus
TTTTTTTGGTCTTTTCAAGACAGGGTCTCCCTGTAGTCCCAGCTGTCCTGGAACTCACTCTGTAGACCAGGCTGGCCTTGAACTCACAGAGATCCGCCTGCCTCTGCCTCCCAAGTGCTAGGATTAAAGGCGTGCGCCACCACGCCCAGTTTAGAACCTATGTACTTTTTAAGCTTGCAGAGTGTTCTAGTTTGTCTTCAGTTGCTGTGACAAAACACACAACTTGGGGAGGAAAGGGTTTATTCTGCTCAAGGGAGCCCAAGGTAGAACTCGGGGCAGAAACCTGGAGGCAGGAGCTGAAGCATTAAGCCATGGAGAAATGCTGCTTACTGGCTTGCTCCCCCCGGCCCATGCCCAGCCTGCTTTCTTATAAGGTACACAACAACCTTCCAGGGCACCACCCATAGTGGACTGGGCTATCCCACTCTGCTCAACAATCAAGAAAATACTCCACAGTGGCCATAGCCCAATCCAGTGGAGCCAATTCCCCAATTAATGCTCCCTGAACCCAGGTGTGTCAATTTGACACTACAGCTGTCTAGCACACAGAGCAGTACTATATAAGTGTAAGGTATGTTGGGGCTGGAGAGATGGCCTAGCGGTTTAGAGTGCCGACTGCTCTTGCAGAGGACCCAGAATCGATCCCCAGCACCCACATGGTGGCTGAGAACCATCTATAACTCCAATTCCAGGAGAACTCCAGTTCCAGGGGAATCCGACACCCTCTTCTGACCTCCGCGGCATTGCATGACATGGGTGCACAGACCTGCATGCAGACAGTACATTCATACACATAAATAAATAAAATAAAACTAAAAAAATTTTAAAAAAAATAAGTGTAAGGTATGTATTATAATGAAAGCAATGAGAATAGTGGTTCCATCCACAAAAGAAGAGGGTCGCTTTGGAAGTGGTCCAATGACAATTCAACTAGATCTATAATTTGCTCTTTAAGTTTTATTGTGATTATGGGACTGTTAACTTATTCTCTGCCTTTTTATGTCTTATTTTGTGTTAAAAAATAAAAGTGACAGCAGGGCATAGTGGCACATGCCTTTGATCCCAGCACTTGGGAGGCAGAAACAGGTGGATCTGTGAGTTCAAGGCCAGCCTGGTCTACATAGAGTTCCAGGACATCTGGGACTACAGGAAGATCCTATCTCCAAAAGACCAAAATTAAATAAATATAAAATAAATAAAAGTGACAAGAATTTTATAGAAAAGACACTGCTTGAAGGTATAAGGTCAGTTCCCATTTAGCCAAACCAACTAGAATTAAAACTTATAAAGAAAAAGCCAGAGGGCTCAGAAGATCTTTGGTCATCAGAAAGATTTTCAGTTTTAGTACAGTTCTTATTGGGCAAGAAGGTGGTTTTGAGAATTGTTTTCCAGTAAGAAATTGTGACCTTCTAGCCTCTGGGTGAAGCTGAACCTTTAGGTTCATTCTATTTCACCTGTATGATGACCACATTTTCAAAAAGGTCTGTCTTTTAGTATTTCATATTAGCTAGACTGGGTGACATATACCTTTTTTTTTTTTTTTCAAGTCAGGGTCTCCCTGTAGCCCCAGCTGTCCTGGAATTCGCTCTGTAGACCAGGCTGGCCTTGAACTCACAAAGATCTGCCTGTCTCTGCCTCCCAAGTGCTAGGATTAAAGGCGTGCACCACCACACCTGGCTTTGTGACATATACCTTTAATCCAGGACTCAGGAGCCAGAGGTCAGTGGATCTCTGTGAGATCCAGGCCAGATAGAGTATAGGAAGACCCTTGTCTAAAAAAAAAAAAAAAGCCCTGTTTCAAAAAGACCAAAAAAAAAAAAAAAAAGATTGCATGTATAAAAACTGAATTGGGCTGGAGAGATGGCCTGGCGGCTGAGAACCGTCTGTAACTCCAATTCCAGGAGAACTCCAGTTCCAGGGGAATCCGACACCCTGTTCTGACCTCCGCAGTATTGCATGACACAGGTGCACAAACCTACATGTAGACAGTACCTTCATACACATAAATAAATAAAAAATTTAAAACTGAATTGGCGATTTTTTTTTAGATGTAGCCCAGGCTAGCCTGGAACTCTCATGATCCTCTCACTTCAGCCTCCTGAGTGCTACAAATTATAGGCAATGTTACCGTACCCAGTCTTGTTAGCTGTTCTTAAGCTATGAGAAAATCTGGCACCTACATGCCCTCATTTATACATGGCTACTGCTGGCTAAAGCTGACAACAGACCAGGCATTCAGGGCCAGCCTGGGCTACATGAGACCTTGTTTCAAAATAACAAAACTGGGGCTGGAAAGATAGCTCAGCAGTTAAGAGCACTAGATGCTGTTGCAGAAGACACAGGTTCAGTTCCTAACACTAACGTGGTCACTAACAACCGTCAGTAACTCCAGTTCCAGGATATCCCATGCCCCTTCTGTCCTCCATGGGCATTTCAGGACACATGGTGCACTTACATACATGCACATAAAACACTCATACACATAAAAATTAAAATAAGTAAAATTTAAAAAATAAAAAAACCCAACTGTCATCTTTCTAGGAGGTGTGTTCTGTCCAGTTAAACGCAGATCCCTGTCCAACAGCCCTCCCCTCAGTTACATTGCCTGCCTGCCAGGCTCTGAAGACACTTGAGTTTGCAACCTGTCCCTTCAATTCCAGTTCTCAACTCAGAAAATTCACCTATCTAAAACATAGGTACCCAAGTTATAAAGGTAAATTTACCAAAATAGACACTAAATGCATTATTCCTCAGATAAGTCTGATTTTAAAGAATGATAAATGTAAATCTTGGTTTTGCCGTATTTGTAAAAGCTGGCCTTCTGGCAAACAGCAAAATAGAACAATCTCAGTCATGTAGTGATGCACGAAGCCAGTTCTTGTCACTGTGGGATGTGGTGGTGCACACCTGTAACCCTCGTACTCAGGAGGCTGAGGCAAAATGGATGGTGAATTTGAGGTTAGGTTAGGCCACATAGGGTATTCCAGGTCGTGCACCACTAGCTCGTGGGACTCTGTGTCAAAAATCAAGCAAATGAGGGTGGGGGGGTCTCTTTGGTGTTTCTGTGCCACTCTGGTAATACAGCCACTGACCTATTGAGAAATGGTTATTTCTAGGCTAATTAAAGATCTTAATTCAAAATAATGCACATCTGCCTGCTGCCTACTGTCAATTTGCTTTTTTATGTAATTTTCCCTTCTTCTATTCTGGGAGTCTGAAGATGACAACAGCAACACGACAAGAAGTTCTTGGCCTCTACCGCACCATTTTCAGGCTTGCAAGGAAGTGGCAGGCAGCATCAGGACAAATGGAAGACACCATCAAAGAAAAACAGTACATACTAAATGAAGCCAGAACTCTCTTTCAGAAAAACAAGAATGTAAGTAGGTCCATCTGGAGATGGCAAAGAGGAGAGAGGTTTGTGTTGGCTCCTTTCTTACCTCTTCTAACTGAAGAAGACCCGTTCAAGTCAGAGGTAGGAATGGCTAGAAACTTAAGCCCAGTCCATAGGCTCTTGTTCTAGTTCTCAGACCAGCCGGTAAATGTCTCAGCATCCTCAGACAATCCTATGAGCCACGCGACAGAAGTCGTGTTAGTAGAAGCTGCTCCTCAATGCTGTACCCATCGGCAGCCGCTCCCAGAGACACATGCAGTAGAACACTTGTCAGTTCACAAACCAACCAAAGCCTCCCAAGTATCAACCATTCAGACACAGGGATTCCTCCATAATTTAACTATGAACTTTTGGGCCAAGAGAATGGTACCACAGAATTTGGTAAAATAGTGGTTCCATTAGCTACTTTCACAGAACTGCACACCCAGACACCAGCTTTGACCCATCCTGATGAGCCATCAGGCACTAGATGGCATCCCCTTAGAAAGACTGCTGGGAAGATTGCCCAGCACTAGGAAGGAAGGTGGCTGACTTCTTTGTCCACTGATCTGATTAATTGGTTTGGTGCTGTCACTGTCACTCATGACTTCCGGTGCACTCTAGCTGCTTCTCTGTCCCTGACCCTGTCTATATTCTCTTTTTTTTTTTTTTTTTTTTGAGACAGGGTCTCCCTGTAGCTCTGGCTGTCCTGGAACTCACTCCGTAGACCAGGCTGGTCTCGAACTCACAGAGATCCGAGTGCCTCTGCCTCCCAAGTGCTAGGATTAAAGGCTTGCGCCACCACGCCCGGCTCTGTATTCTCTACACTACCTCCCACCGCTTGTGTGCCACCTCAAAGACAGCCTCTGTACTGAGACCACTTCTGAAGGTCCAGCCTGGGTCTCTGACCAACAGCCTAAAGACCTTCCTGCAGCCTAGTCATCTGTTTATAAGAGCCACCCCCTTGCCCGTTCCTGCCATAGCTCCTGTCACCTACTACCACTCTGTAAATCTGTTCTTATTCCTCGTTCAGGTGCTACTGTGTGCCAGACATCAGACTAGACATTTGGGACAGAAAGTGAACAGAACCAAGACAGAGTCCTTCAGAGACATTTTTGATAGAAAAGAAATAGAATTAATGGAGATAGGCACTACCAAAGAAACACTCCTAATCTAAAAGACTTCCCTGCTAGGAATTCTCAAAGCCTTCCTTATTTTTTTTTTCTTATTCATTTATCCATTCATTTATTTATTTATTTATTTTGAGACTGGGTTTCCCTGTAGCCCCAACTATCCTGGAACTCACTATGTAGATCAGGCTGGCCTTGAACTCACAGAGATCCGCCTGCATCTGGGATTTAAAGGCGTGCTCTACCACTCCCCGCTTGTTTTTTAATGTAATATTCTTTATTCTTTGAGAATTGCTTACATGTATACAATTATTTTGATCATGTTTAACCCCACTCCTTCCTCTGTCTCCTCCCACATTTACCCCTACCCTCCATCTTCATGCCCCTGTTTTCTGTATTATATTGAGTCGTTTGTGCTGCTCCTGTACTGAGTGTAGGTGGGGCTGACCCTTGGAGCATGGTAGACCTCCCTGGGGCCACATCCTTCAAGAAAACTTTCCCATACCTCACAGCCATCAGCTGTCTATAGGGGATTATTCTTCACAATTTTGGGGGTGGGGGGAGGAGTCTCACTGTGTCAACCAGGTTGGCCTTGAGCTCACAGAGACCTGCTTGCCTCTGCTTCCCAAGTGCTGGAATTAAAAACCTACACCACTATGCCTGGTCTTGTCTATGTTTTTTAATGCTATGTTGGCAATGAAGTTTCTATTCTGACCCTTCTCCAGCTTCACTAAATTCTTCCTGCTTTTATAGACAATGGTTACCAAACCAGAATTTATATACCCGAAGAGGTGCTTAAGTAATCTTCTGAAGAATAGAAATGAAAGCTAGTATTTGATTTTTTATTGCATTCTTTACAAATGTCAATTTTTACGTACTTATGAGCTTGCAGGTACATGTATACAGATGGGCCCTGACAGGTACATGTATACAGATGATCCCCTGACAGGTACATGTATACAGATGGTGCCCTAATAGGTACATGTATACAGATGGTCCCCTGACGGGTACATGTATACAGATGGTGCCCTGACAGGTACATGTATACAGATGGTCCCCTGACAGGTACATGTATACAGATGGTCCCCTGACAGGTACATGTATACAGATGCTCCCTGACAAATTTTTTTAATTATTTATTCATTTTCATATGTGTATGAATGCTGTCTGCATGTAGGTTTGTGCACTCATGTTTTGCAATGCCTCAGAGGTCAGAAGAAAGTGTCGGATTCCCCTGGAACTGGAGTTAAAGATGATTCTCAGCCGCCATGTGGGTGCTGGGGATCAAACCTGGGTCCTCTGCAAGAGCGGTCGGTGCTCTTAACCGCTAGGCTATCTCTCCAGTCCCCTGCTTGATGATTTTCACTGAATGAAATCCTTGATTCCGTTGACAGAGGCCATCCTGTTTCTCTGTTTGTTCGGAACTCTACAGCAATGCCTAGCAATCATTGCATCACTAATCTTCTACCACATGCCTTTTCTTTCTGGGGTAGCCCAAGGGTATTTTGTTATTGATGGAGTTTGTATTTATGTATATGAGCATTTTGCCTGCATGCATGTAAGTGCATCGTGTTCATGCAGTGCCCATGGAGGTCAGAAGGCATCTGGAGTTCTGGAAGATGGTTATTGGCCACCTTGTGGGTACTGAGAACTGGGATTGCAGTCTGTGCTTCCATACCCAGCAGAAATTGTTTACTGAAAGGAAAAAGTGATTGAAATGATTGGAGACTTCTAAGTAGTTCGTTGGTTGTATGTTTTTCTTTTTTGTGTTGGAATGGCTTTTCTTCTGTAAGAACAGCAAGTGCTCTTAACTGCTGAGCCACCTTTCCAGCCCACTGTTTTGGGTTTTGGTTTGATTAGTTTTGAGACAAGGTCTCATTGTGTAACCTAGTCTGTCCTTGAACTCACAGTCCTCTTGCATCTACCTCTGTGCTGAGATTGTAAACATGTGTCACTACACCGGGCTTCCACTGTGCCTTTTCTGTATGTTCATCTATCAGAGTTGTTTTGCAGAGATAGTATCTTTGATAGTTGAAGTCAGAGACCATGACCCCAAAGTGTCTGGCCAGCAATATCATGTAATGTACCAATAAACATCTGCAAACTCACTTGTTGGTGGGACTACTACCCAAGACTCAATTTTCAGTTATTCCAGAAATCAGTACCCCCCACCTACTTTGGCCAAGGGGTGAGACAAGGAAGTTTATGTCCCAGTGGTAACACCAGACATTATGTGGTGACAGGGAGAGGAGGTACACTGGTTTCTAACTTTTTTTTTGGTCTTTTTGATCTTTTTGAGACAGGGTCTCCCTGTAGCCCCAGCTGTCCTGGAACTCACTCTGTAGACCAGGCTGGCCTTGAACTCACAAAGATCCGCCTGCCTCTGCCTCCCAGGTGCTAGGATTAAAGGCGTGCGCCACCACGCCCCGCCCTGGTTTCTAACTTTTAAGATGTCTACTTAACAGCAATTTTTAGTGAAAAATAAATCTCAGGCCAGAAGTTCACAAATACTGTTGCTTAGGAGACAGTCAATTTAAAGAAAAATTGTAATATCAGTACAGGTGTTACGTGGATGTCACAGAATCATGGAGGCAGGCCATGAGTAATTGAATTTGGAGAACTTTAGCCCAAACTTGTTTAGATTGATAGCTGGAGTCCCGGAAGCCCAAGCCCCTTTAGTCAGAGTTTAATAATCCAAAGGTAGCTCATTAATTGTTCTGAATCCCTCTGGGCCAAAAGGAACCTGGACCTTTATTCCCAGTTGTAGACAGCAGAGCAGTGGCTTCTGAGAAGCACAGAGGTCAGAGATTTGAGCCTCTGCCCTGAGGGACTCAGCTGTGCTTCTCTTTGTTGCTGTTCCTGGAACTCCCTTGGAATTTCCAAGCCTGCTGTGTGGTGCAGACTTCACTGTTGGTGTCACCTGGCCTGATGCAATTCTAGCTCCACTCTGAGGCACCTGGAAAACTCAGAGAAGATCAACGTGCTAATCTTTTTTTTCCAACCTCAGAATGAAAGTTTCTCCCCTCTCTGACTTGACTTTCTGTGTTGTGTTTTCATTTTTCAGAACAAACTCCTTTACTTGAATGTACACTACCAGGATGTGACTGATGTGGAATTTCAAAAGCCCTTTGTTCCCTCTTAGGAACGAGCAAGGCTATGTGCAGTTTACAAGAAGCAGGCACCTCCTCCTTCCGTGTCTTCCTCAGGGGTCTCTGAACTGTTCTTGAAACCACTTGGCGCTCTAACCTTCCACTTGGGGAAGGTAGAGGAGGTGGCTCTCTTATTCCTGTTTGATAGGAATGTTAATTTACAGATTGTTTGTTGGGAATATAAATTGGTGAAAGCTCTAGAAGGTAATTTGGGAATACTGTGAGAATTAAAAATCCATGGATCTGTATTCTTGCTCTAAGAATTCATCTTTTAGATGTGAGCCTTAAAAGGAAAATTCAGAAGAATCTATAGTTAATTATTTATAATGGCAAAGACTGGAAACATCCTGAATATCCATCAGTAGGAAATTTGTTAAATAAAGCTTTATGTTGGAATTTTGTATTTTTTTAAAAAGAGTAGAGTAGTTCTTTATATGTGTCTATAAAAAGAACTTCAAATTATGTTAATGAAAAAGCTGGGCTCAAAAAGTCTGATATCAGGCTGGGCGTGGTCGTGCATACCTTTAATCCTAGCACTTGGGAGACTGGGGCAGGCGGCCTTCTCTCCAACCCCTAGTTCTCCAACCCCTAGTTCTCTTTCTGTAAACGGGCTTATCTATGCATAGACTAGCCTTGGAAGGTCATTAAAAACTGCTGATTGCCGGGCGTGGTGGCACACACCTTTAATCCTAGCACTTGGGAGGCAGAGGCAGGTGGATCTTTGTGAGTTCTAGGCCACCCTGGTCTATATAGCAAGTTCCAGGACAGCCAGAGCTACAGAGAGACCCTTTTTTGGTCTCAAAAAGACCAAAAAAGATAATAATAATAATAATAATAATAATAATAAAAACTGCTGATAAATTGTCTTTGAGAAGATGAACTGGAAGTCAAGCTGCTGATAAATTGTCTTTGAGAAGATGAACTGGAAGCTAAGAGGAGACTCATACTGTGGTCATCTGTACTTTTTATTCTATTTACCATGTACATGTGTTACTTATTTCAACTATTTAGAAGTGTAACCTATGGTAAATTCTGATACTAAATTGCTTTTATTATTTGTATGTGTGAATGTCTGTGTGTTTGCAGACAGGCTTTCACCATCTACCCCTGAGGAGCCTAGAACTCACCTTGTAAACCATGCTGGCCTGCAGTTTGTGGCATTCCCCTGCCTCTGCCTCCCAAGTGCTGGGGTTACAGACAGGTGTTACCATGTCCAGGCCACTCATGATTTTTTTTTTTAAACTTACCAGTATTTAATTTCCTGGCTAGTGAACTGACTTAGAAGATCTTTTCCGGGCTGGAGAGATGGCCTAGCTGTTAAGAGCACCGACCGCTCTTACAGAGGACCCCGGTTCAATCCCCAGCACCCACATGGCGGCCAAGAACCGTCTGAAACTCCAATTCCAGGAGAACTCCAGTTCCAGGGGAATCCGACACCCTCTTCTGACCTCCGCGGCATTGCACAACACGGGTGCACACACTTGCATTCAGACAGTACATTCATACACATACAGAAATAAAAAAAAATTAAAAAAAGATCTTTTCCTATACTTTGTATACTATTCGAAAGATACTAAATGCCTCTCTCCTTTAAATAGCTCACAGACTCAGACCTAATTAAGCAGTGTATAGATGAATGCACAGCCCGGATTGAAATTGGACTGCATTACCAGATTCCTTATCCAAGGCCAGTAAGTATGACTCCACTTAACAGGAGGTGGGTACTTGTCCTTGTCCAGCCCATCACAAATCAGGATGTCAAGGAATGTCTGGTTGCTTCTTACACAGCTGTCCCAGCAGCTAGAAGGGGAAACCAGCTCATGTTTACATAGCTTCTTTTCTGACTTTCACCTTTTCTTATGGAAATGCTTTTATTTATTATAAAAGGCAGGATTTGGTTTGGTTTGGTTTTTATTACTTAAAGAGTAAAGTTCACCTTAATTCCACCTTAATTCCAGCACTTGAAAGGCAGAGGCAGATGGATTTCTGTCATCTGCCAGTTGAAGGCCAACCTGATGTACATAGCAAGTTTTAGACCAGCCAGGGCTACATAGTAAGATCCTGTCTTTAAAAAAAAAAAACAAAACAATCCTAGCACTTGGGAGGCAGAGGCAGGCGGATCTTTGTGAGTTCAAGGCCAGCCTGGTCTACAGAGTGAGTTCCAGGACAGCTGGGGCTACAGGGAGACCCTGTCTCAAAAAGACAAAAAAAAACAAGCCAGGTGTGGTGGTGCATGCCTTTAATCCTGGCACTTGGGAGGCAGAGGCAGGTAGATCTCAGAGAGTTCAAGGCCAGCCTGGTCTACATAGTGAGTTCCAGGACAGCCAGAGCTACAGGGAGACCCTATCTCAAAAAGGAAAAACAACAACAACAACAAAAAAAAACAGAAAACAGTAATCTTATCTGGAAAAACCCACACACATATACCCAGAAATAATGTTTAATGTGTGCCAAGCATATTTACGCATAAATTTAGCTATCACAGCCATCTCGGTTGGCGTTTAAGTTGGCCCCAATTTCCCATTATGCACTGAACTTCTTTGTATATAGGAGTATTTTCCTCTTCCTTCTTTGGGTTCTCACCTTGCTGCATGCAATCTGTTTCATTATTTTCCTCCATTCAGACAGTGTGGCCTAGAGGAGCACAAGCTCTAGAGTCAGGTTTTGGCTTCAAATTCCAATTCCATCTTTAGTGATAGTCTTGAGCAAGTCAGTGCTCAATTTCTCTGACCCTCTATTTTCACATGTGTAAATATTGCATTTAAAATTCTTTGTGAGTTATTGTAAGGATGGATCAATGAATGTAAAAATATAAAAATTAAGGCTATTGATAGACTTAGCATTTTGTGGCATCACCTGAAGAGGGACGAGGGAGGGGAGGGGAGGCTCGAACCAGCGCCTCCTCGGTGGATGGGGCTGAGCGGGATGATGAGTGTCTACGGAGTGTCGATGGTCCGCAAGAGAACACACCGGACCGGGAGCTTGTCAAGCAAGGGCTCACTCTATTGCAAGCAGGGCAGTGATTTATATACAAAACAGCCACAAAAGGCATTTAGGCGCTAAAGCAAATGACCAATGTTCCTGCAGCCCCTCTGGCCCTCTTAAGCGGATTGGCCTACATGGCTGACAATTGTAACTCATGCCGCTTGTCCTTATCTCCCCGTAATCAGAGGTTTTGGCAAACAACCTGGGTCCCTCCTCCTCTACCTCCTCTCAGCCCCATCTTGACCTGGCTGGCCAGGTGGGCCCCATCAGCATTTGACAGTAAGTCCTCACTAAATATAAGCTATACTAATGGTTATGAATTTTCATCTCGTTATTCTCAGATTCATCTGCCTCCAATGGGTCTTACTCCACTGCGAGGCCGAGGACTTCAAAGCCAAGAGAAACTGAGGAAACTTTCTAAACCAGTATACCTCAAGTCTTACGATGAAATTTCCTAACATGGAAGAAAGTTTATTTTTGAGAACATGAGCCAATGTGGCTTTCAATGTAAACCATATAACATAACCCTTCTTCTTGATAAGGGCCAAAACTATGTTCTTCAGACTTCTAAAATTGGTCCTTACCCTTCCCATGTGTCTGCAAACATCCTTAGGGTTTTTCAGGGTCTTGCTGCCTGGACCACAAGCATTACCCCTAGAGACTGTGAACTTTATGCCTTCACTGAATCACCTTCGGAAACAAGGCCTGTGTGAGGAAGGCCTGGCATCAAAGCCTTAAGCCGTTTGTGGTACTGCCATTGCTACATGTCAGCTGACACAAGGGATTAGCTGTTGCTGAAAGTTCATACAGCACAAAATTATATGCCACCCCCAAAATCCTTTCTGGAAGCTTTTTCACATGTTGCAGATTTGCTGAAAATTGGGTTTGTGTCCGGGCGTGGTGGCGCATGCCTTTAATCCTAGCACTTGGGAGGCAGAGGCAGGTGGGATTTTTGTGAGTTCAAGACCAGCCTGGTCTACAGAGTGAGTTCCAGGATAGCTGGGGCTACAGGGAGACCCTCTCTTGAAAAAAGACAAAAAAAAGTGGGTTTGTGGCTATCCTTTTATGTGGTCTTTTGACCCGTGTACTTTCCAGTTATACCCTTATAAACTGCATCTTTTTGTTTTGTCTTTTGGGAGTTTGGGGGGTTTTGGCATTGTATTTTGAAGCAGGGTCTCTCTGTAGGCATACCTGGCCTGGAAGTGACTATGTAGACCAGGGTGGTCTCCATCTCTACTTCCCAAGTGCTGTGATTAAAGGTATGTGCCAATACACCCTGCCTATAAAGTACATCTTTGTTTTTATCATAGTTTTTTTGTTGCGTTTTGTTGGGGTTTTTAAAACCCCAAC
>VZQC01008130.1:1500114-1524432 GCA_009823505.1 Rhizomys pruinosus
AAAAAAAAAAAAAAAAAAAAAAAAAGAGCACTGACGGCTCTTGCAGAGGTCCCGGGTTTGATTCTGAGCATCTACATGGCAGCACTTACATGGCAGCTACTGACTATTTTTAACTCCAATTGAGGGGGATCTGAGACTTTCCTCTGAGCTCCCCAGGCACTGCATGACACAGGTGCACCTATCTACATGTAACCACTACACTCATACACATTAAATTAAAATAAAATTTAAAAATTATTCTAGTCTGTATATATATCATGTGTGTATGTGTGAATACATGAAGGTCAAAGGACAATTTTTTGTGTGTCTTTTTGAGACAGGGTCTCCCTGTAGCTCCAGCTGTCCTGGAACTCACTATGTAGACCAGGCTGGTCTTGAACTCACAGAGATCAACCTGCCTCACCCTCCTGAGTGCTGGGATTAAAGGCATGTGCCACCACCCCCGGCCAAAGGACAACTTTATTGTGTCAGTTCTTTCTTTGCACCTTTGTGTGAATTCCAGGTATGGAAGTTAGGTTGCCAGGTTTATGTGGTAAATCCCTTTCCCTATTGAGCCATCCCTCACCAGCCCAGAACTGCTTTCTATATATACAGAAATAAAGGCTTTCGTATACTCTGATTATGTAGAGAATAGCTTTTGGAACTACTGTAGGTCCTGGTAAATTCTTCACTTATAGTATCTCAGAAGCATTTGTTCCTTAATACAACTACATATTTGCTTTTAGAAGGAAGTGGGCAATTTTGTTTTCTCAGGTTGGTCCCTTAAGCTGTCCCAATCTACTGTATCATACCTCAAAATCAAATCCAATGTGGTCGATGGGGATGGTGTATTTCCTGGCATAATTCTGAGAGACACCAGTCAAAAAAGACTGTGTGAAGTAGAATCCAGAGATCCAAAACACCACAGGGGTACCATTGATGATCCATTCCTGCAGAGCCATAGAAATCAAAACTCAGAATCTACAAGAAGCATGGGGTGCTGGAGATCAGTTTGGTGATCAGAGCCCTTGTTGCTTTTATAGAGGACCAGAGTTCAATTCCCAATACCCATATTGGGCACCTCACAACTGCCTTAACATCAGCTCCAAAGGATCTGATCCTCAGTTTTCTCCTCTGCTCATACTCATACAGATGTGAGCATATGCACACATACACATAAATGGAATACCAGAGAGTGTTTCCAAAGGCCACTAAACCAATAAAGCAAATATAAGTCTCCCCGAGTCAAGCAAGACTCCCCCGTCAGCACCAGCTACACTTCACCTGCCTGGAAATACTGTGCAGCAGAGGAGCCACATGCCTGTATATCCCAAATCTAATTGGCTATTAGCTCTCTCCCTGGAGGAATAACCCATGGCTGATGCCACAAGCTTGCATCCTCTAGTGGTTAGGAGATGTTATAAGCCACAGTAAGACCCTGTCATATTTTACAGAAAAAACGTAATTCATAGATTAACATACCATCCAAACATCTGTGTCTATACCAAAGTAACATACCATAACAATTAGTACTGTTTAAATACCTATTTACATAAATAAAATAAATCTTAAAAAAAAACATTTAAGGCAAGCAATGTAAATGGGTCTCACAAAGAAACGTTTTCTCATTTTTCTTACAACAAACAGCCTTCTTTCACTTATACTTTCCCATGTTTGAAATGAAGGTACAAAAAATGTGTTTCTGTTTCAGTCATGGGTTCATGCTTATGTTGGGGACATAGGAGTAGTAGCAGGGTAATGTGTGTCCCCTGAGCTGGACAGCAGCTACCCCTTTCTAGCAGCACTTGGCATGCACAGATCCAGGCACATTATTCCATGTCTTCTACTTTCTGCAGGATAAACATATGGATCCCTTTTCTTCCTTTTTGTTTATGTTTCTCATGCTAGAGTTGAATTTAGAATATCACACATGCTAGGTAAGTGCTCCACCATGGAACTACACCCCAGCCTCTCTCTGTAAAACCCAATGCTTACACGTTAGCTCAAAACATTTCAAATTACCAGGCCGTCAAAACAAACACATCCATTGGTCGGTTTTGTCTCCTAGGCCTGCAGTTTAAGACATTTATTCTAGCTCTTACACCTGCCTTCAGGCATGCGCCACCACGCCCAGCTATCTTTCGTTTGTTTTTTTTTTTTGGTCTGGATTAATATTTCTAAGAATCTGAAAAGTCTCTCCCTTGACTCAGCTTCGGGAAGGCCATTTCCAAATGCCCAATCCAGGAGCACACATGGATGCCTACCCTTGTCCCCCACCTCCATCCTGTTATCTCAGAGTATATTCTCCACCTGAGTGAGCACACCAGGTATCCAGTTACCCAGACTCCAAGGTACCTGGAAGAAGGCCAGTCGGGCCAATAGGTCAGCCACGTAGCCCCCCAGAGGCTTCAGTGATGGGTAAGACTTGGCCGCCCACATAGCTGGCACTTTACCCACAATCATGCTGTTGAAGACTTCCTCCAGTTCTGAGGACATCAGGACCTGCCCTTTGATGGCTCGGCCAAGATCGATAAGGCTTCTGCGAACCACTTTGGTTAGCCTGCAAGAATAGAGGAGCACGCTGAGCTTTGCTTTCCAGTGTGCCCTTCTGCCCAAGTATACCAAATGCCAGCTGTCCTTTCATCTTTCCCCCTTTTCAAAGGTCACACAATGAATACACAACCAATGAGGGAAAGAATAAACCACCCACTACACTGCTACCTAAAAATAACTTTGATGTCCATCTTTCTTGTTTTCTTTGGAGAAACAATTTTTTTTTAAGACAGAGTCATGCTGTATTACCTTTTTGTAACCTGTTTTTTTCTTAGCACACTGGGGAATCTTTCCAATTTAATGAGTCATGCCTCAGCCTCCCAAGTCCTGGAATGACATGCATGTGCCACCACAAACCAGTTCTTAATTGTCCTGTTTCTGTTTAGTGTGCATGTGTGTGTGTTTGGTGTCTATACATGTTTATGTGACTGTGCATGCCTCTTCATGCATGTGTGGAACCAGATGTTGGCTTCCAGTGTCTTCCTCTATCACACTCCACATTAATTGGGGGAGGGTTATTTATTTATTTATTTATTTTGGTCTTTTCAAGACAGGGTCTCTCTGTAGCCCCAGCTGTTCTGGAACTCACTCTGTAGACCAGGCTGGCCGTGAACTCACAAAGATCTGCTTGCCTCTACCTCCCAAGCTTTATTTGTTTTTGAGACAGGGTCTCACTATGTAATGTTGACCACATAGGCCTAGAACTCACAGAGATCCCCCCACCTGCCTGGATTAAAAGCATGTGCCAACACACCCAGCATCCAACTTAAGTTTTGAGATAGAGTCACTCAACCTGGAGCTCATTAATGGCTAGACTGGCTGGTCATTTCATACAGTGGATCTCTGTCTCCCTGTGATGGGACTGCAGCCATGAGTTGCTATGACTGTTAGGTGGGAGTTGTGATCTCCTCTTGTGGTCCCAAATACAGGTCCCAAGGCTTACATAGCGAGCACTTTGCTTACTGAATATTTCCCTAGGCCCTAATACATCTTTTTAAATGATGGTACCACATTCCATTTTATTCAACTATTCCTCTACTGTTGAAATATGTGTAGATTTTTTGTCATTTAAAAACAACATTGGAGCCAGGCGTGGTGGCACACGCCTTTAATCCTAGCCCTTGGGAGGCAGAGGCAGGTGGATCTTTGTGAGTTCAAGGCCAGCCTGATTTACAGAGTGAGCTCCAGGACAGCTGGGGCTACAGGGAGACCCTGTCTTGAAAAGACTAAAAAACAAACAAACAAACAAAAAAAACAAAACATTGAGGGCTGGAGAGGTGGCTTAGCGCTTAAGAGCACTGACTGCTTTTGTGGAGGACCAGGGTTCGATTCCCAACACCCACATGGCACCTAAGAACATTCTTAGGCTGGGCGTGGTGGCACATGCCTTTAGGAGGCAGAGGCAGGGGGATCTCTGTGAGGTCTAAGCCAGCCTGTTTTATATAGCGAGCTCCAGGCCACTGGGACTAAAGGGAGACCCTGTCACAAAAAGACCAAGGGGGGGGGTGCAACAGCATAGGTACAAAAATCCATCTATCTCTATCTTTGCACAACTTTCTAATGACTTTTTTTAATAAATGAAATTTTGGATCAAAGAGTACCTATAGTTTTAAGACCTTTGATCCACATTGACAGAGTTGTTCTTTTTACAGACTATGAGGTGTACACCTTGAAAATGCAATTGAAGGGCAACCTACAAGCTGCCAAAACCACCTGCCTCTTTCTGGGCTCTGGGCTCTGAATCCTGGTTCAGTAGAGTTCAGCTGAGTGTGCCAAAAAATCTACTGCCAGGAAGAGCCTGTAGAATGAAGCCAATGAGCAAGAGTATGACCAGATGCACGAAGAGTAATGCCTGCATGTGTAGCCATGGAATGTGATATCAGAAGGAATCCGAGACTTAGACATCAAGGGCATGTGCTATTCAAAGGCAAAACTGTCACCCAAGACTATATCATAGACCTCTACTACACCTTTAAAAAAAAGCTATTTTTCTATTCCGTTCTTTGCTGTCCTGTTCCATTCTGTTCAAAAATGGAGGTTATCGTTATCCTCTGGTGTTGTGACAGCCACTTGTAAAGGTTATAGGGCCCCATAGTCCGTGTGTGGTGGCGCTTGCCTTTAAACCTAGCACTTGGGAGGCAGAGGCAGGCGGATCTCTGTGAGTTCAAGGCCAGCCTGGTCTACAGAGTCAGTTCCAGGACAGCTGGGGCTACAGGGAGACCCTATCTCGTTATAAAGCCAGCAAGGAAGGCCTCCAGCAGTCTCAGGGGAGACGGAGTAACTGCAGTGAGCAGCCTTAGGGCCAGTGTCTAGATGGAGACTGTGTAACTGCAGTGAGCAGCCTTAGGGCCAGTGTCTAGATGGAGATGGTGTAGCTGCAGTGGGCAGCCTTAGGGCAAGTGTCTAGATGGAGACGGAGTAACTGCAGGGAGCAGCCTTAGGACAAGTGTCTAGATGAAGATGGAGTAACTGCAGGGAGCAGCCTTAGGACAAGTGTCTAGATGAATGAGGGGAGACGGAGTAGCTGCAGTGAGCAGCCTTAGGGCAAGGGTCTAGATGGAGACAGAGTAACTGCAGTGAGCAGCCTTAGGGCAAGTGTCTAGATGGAGATGGTGTAACTGCAGTGAGCAGCCTTAGGGCAAGTGTCTAGATGGAGATGGTGTAACTGCAGTGAGCAGCCTTAGGGCAAGTGTCTAGATGAATGAGGGGAGACGGAGTAGCTGCAGTGGGCAGCCTCAGGACAAGTGTCTAGATGAATGAGGGGAGATGGAGTAGCTGCAGTGGGCAGCCTTAGGACAAGTGTCTAGATGGATGAGGGGAGACGGTGTAACTGCAGTGAGCAGCCTTAGGACAAGTGTCTAGATGGATGAGGACTTGAAACTCATGATACTGGGTCAGAGAAGATTTCTATCATTTTCAGTTTCTAGTCTTGGGATGACTGATTTTCAGGAATGGACTTCCCACCTGCCTGATGGCCATGCCTGGTTCTGGGCACCCAGGCCTTGGTGTTGGGCTCTTCCCATTCCCGGGCACCAAGAGGCTCTCCTTCATTTTTCTGCTACTTTTTTACAGTCCCAGTGTACTTTCACCTCTGCCCTGTAGAAAATGTAAAGCACCTAATTGAACTTCTAGAGATAAAATGACAGTCTAAGAAGTTAAAAGTAAATAAAAAACTATTTTATAAAGCCTGGTGTGTTGCTGGTTATGGTGGTGCACACCTTCAATCCCATCAGTTGGGAGGCAGAGGCAGGCAGATCTCTGGGAGTTCAAGACCAGCTTGGTCTATGTAGAGAGTTCCAGGCCAGCTGGAGCTTCAGGGAAACCTATGTCAAAAAGACAATAATAATAATAATAATAATAATAATAGTAAAAAGAATGTGAGGGAGTGACTTAATGCTTGGCCAACACATGTTGAGATCACCCTGTTCATAGTTCTCACCACTTTCTCTGCATAACAACACCATATCAAGTGTCCTGCTCAGCCACTGACCCACGAGCTTCAACTCCCAAGATCCAAGCGAGATCATCTGGCCTACCTGTTGTACCTGATGAGCTCCTGCCTTAGAACTGTGTTCATAGATTCATTGTAGACCACAGGGTACTGTTTCATCACCTCTTCCAGATTAAAATCCTGGGGAAGCTTGGAGAGTATGTCCTGGGTCAATTCCTCCACCACTTCCTTCAAGTGCAGACAACAGAGATGGGAAGGAGAGGGTAAGATCAGCAGGCAGGGGACTCTATCTGGGGGAACTTGATGTAATAAGCATCTGTCCCACTGAACCTTCCTGGGTACTCTTCCCACAAAAGCCAGTTCTGCCCCTGGAGGGGAGGAGGGCGCTTAGTATCCTTGGAGAGGACATGATTCCTTTGCCCAGGAACTGAAAATGCTGAGCTCCGACAGCCCTGTCCTCACAACTGGGGCAATAAATGGCCTGAAGGTCAGGCAGAGCAGAGCACACTGGTCCTGTCTTCAAGGTCACCCCTGGGTGAGAATTCCCCAACGTTCTTACAGTTGGCTCCTTAAAGATCAGCCCCTGGTGCAGATGGAGCTCTTTCTCAACGCCAGTGACACTTGCTCAGCATTGAGCAAGGCAAGCCCATGGCACTGGCAAGCCTAGCCAAATAGGGAAGGGGACAGATCCAGAGGACCAGAGACTGAATGTGGGAGAGCCAGACGGCCCTCATCCTGTGGGAATGAGAGTCTGGAAAGCAGTTTCTCTCCTTCTGCTCCATTAGGACACACCAACCAGGCTTATCACTTAAAGTACTACGGCCGTGGTGGCGCACGCCTTTAATCCTAGCACTTGGGAGGCAGAGGCAGGCGGATCTTTGTGAGTTCAAGGCCAGCCTGGTCTACAGAGTGAGTTCCAGGACAGCTGGGGCTACAGGGAGACCCTGTCTCGGAAAGATAAAATAAATAAATAAATAAATAAATAAATAAATAAATAAATAAATAAATAAATAAAATAAAGTACTACGAAACAAATCTGCTAGATTCGAGGCTGGCAGGGTGGAATATAAGGCAGCTCAGAAGGCGGAGGAGGGAAGGGTAGCATGGGAGAGAAACAAAGCAATGGACTCCGACAGGGGATGAGATTCTGGGTCTGCCTCTCCTGCTCGTCTTTATGAAGGACATGAAGCTGGTAGGTCACTTCTCTCAGGGGTCACCTCTCTGTCACTTGTAGATCGAATAGGGTCAACTTGGCCAGTGCTTCACAAAGTGTGCACTGGGACCACTACAAGTAGCCAGAAACCACTGTAGTTGTTTCCAGAACATAGAGTAAGGAATATTGAATTACATGGTGAGAAAATTAGTCTTTCAAGTTTTAATCATCTTTCTCCTCTGGTTCCTCTCAAACAGCTCTTAGATTAATGTGAAATTGACAATTCTTCAACACTTAATCAGCTCCGAGCTTTTGGCAAGCAATATCATCTGGGAAGAACTTGAAAATATTTGCCTGCCCCCCTCCCTCCCTCTCTCCCTCCCTCCCTCCCTCCCTTTTCTCCTATCCCTATCACAGATTTGTGGAAATGTTATTAGGTCTCCACTTATGGTTCTGATTTGAGGTTTTGTTTTTTTTTTTGTCTTTTCGAGACAGGGTCTCCCTGTAGCCCCAGCTGTCCTGAAATTCATTCTGTAGACCAGGCTGGCCTTGAAGTCACAAAGATCCACCTGCCTCTGCCTCCCGAGTGCTAGGATTAAAGGCGTGCGCCACCACGCCCGGCTAATGATTTGAGGTTTTTTAAAATGAGTATTTGTAGGCAAAATATATTTAGCTTCCAAATATAAAACTGGAGCATGGGTGATATATGATGAAAAGAAAAACATCATGAACATTATCTAGGAAAAACTGGCATTTTGAAAACTCTGGCTCCTCTTTTGCTCTGTATTTAAGGACCCTTGACAGTAGGGTCAGAGCACCCAGACTTCCTCAAGGACACGGCTTCTCCTTCCAGCCTTCCAGGTTGCCACCCAGTCTTGCATGCTCACTAGATAGAAGCCTGGTTACCTGAGGGGACTTGCCGCTCCCTCCCGACTGTCTCGGGAGGGTCAGCAGCACTCCTTGTAAGAGTTGGTTGGTTTCCTGGTTGTCTTTGGTGATGTCAGCATTCTCATGGAGGCCAAAGATTTCTGGGTGGGCTGTGATAGGGAGGGTCCTGATATACTCAATGTAGCTCTGAAAAGAGAATCTTCAGTTGACATCAACATAGGGCCCCTGAGGTCCTACAGATGACTTGGAGCTTGGCCAGGCCCCTGTCAGAACTAGCTGGTACCCCCCCTTCCTATCCTGGCCAGGTGAACACACGCCAAGCTCTTCCTCATGCCCTTTTCTTTTTTTTTTTTTTTTAATTTTATTTATTTCCGTATGTGTATGAATGTGTTGTGTGCATGCAAGTCTGTGCACCCGTGTCGTGCAATGCCGCGGAGGTCAGAAGAGGGTCTCGGATTCCCCTGGAACTGGAGTTCTCCTGGAATTGGAGTTTCAGACGGTTCTCGGCCGCCATGTGGGTGCTGGGGATCGAGCCTGGGTCCTCTGCAAGAGCGGTCGGCGCTCTTAACCGCTAGGCCATCTCTCCAGCCCCCTCATGCCCTTTTCTACAGAGTATTAAACCAGATGGGCTGCCGGGCGTGGTGGCGCATGCCTTTAATCCTAGCACTTGGGAGGCAGAGGCAGGCAGATCTTTGTGAGTTCAAGGCCAGCCCGGTCTACAGAGTGAGTTCCAGGACAGCTGGGACTACAGGGAGACCCTGTCTTGAAAAGACCAAAAATAAATAAATTAATTAATTAAATTAAATAAAAAATTAAAGCAGATGGGCTGAGTAGCTTTCCTGACATCCTGCTCCTAAGTAGTCTTTGCTTTAGAGTTCCATAGAACTGAGTTTGGATCCTAGTTCAACTGCAAACTATAACCTTGAGCCAGTCATGTGAAACCCCAGTTCCCTTATGTGGAAATGGAAAGAAATGACACTGTAAAGGAATAATAAGCACGAAGCAGGTGGGTGATATGAGGAAGGCCTTTTTCACCTTTCCTCCATATTTGTTTTTACATTTCCTATCTTCATATTTCTCTATCTAGTTTTTCTAGCCCTATCCTCTGGACATTGTTTTGGAGTCAGGATCTTTCTATGTAGCCCAGGTTGGCCTCACATTCACGATTGTCCTGGTTCGGCCTGCCAAGTGCTAGGGTCATGGGTGTGGGCCAGCTCTCCTTTTGTCACTTTTTGAACTTTAAAAAATATTTTTTAGCCAGGTGTGGTGGCGCATGCCTTTAATCCCAGCACTCCAGAGGCAGAGGCAGGGGGCTCTCTGCCAGTTTAAGGCCAGCCTGGTATACATAGCGAGCTCTAGGCCAGCTGGGACTAAAGGGAGGCCCTGTCTCAAAAAGCCCCCCCATTTTTTAAATTCATTTTTTTGTGTATGAGTGCATTGCCCTGCACTCATACACCATGTCAAAGGTCAGAAGAAGGCATCAAATTCCCCTGGGACGTGAGTTATGGACAGCTGTTAGCCACCATGTGGGTGCTGGGAATTGAACCTGGGTCCTCTGAAGAGCAGCCAGTGCCCTCAACAACTGAGCCATCTCTCCAGTCTCCCCTTTCTTTAAAAATATGTTACTATGCCCGGCGTGGTGGCACATGCCTTTAATCCCAGTACTCAGAGGCAGGCAGATCTCTCTGAGTTCAAGTCCAGCTGGGACTAAAGGGAGACCCTGTCTCAAGACAAAAAAAAAAATTTTTTTTTTCTTTGTGAGACAGGGTCTCCTTATACCCCCAGCTGACCTGGAACTCACTCTGTAGACCTGGCTGGCCTTAAACTCACAGAGATCTGCCTGCCTCTGCCTCCCAAGTGCTGGGATTAAAGGCGTGCGCCACCACGCCCGGCACTAAAAACAGTTCTTAGCAGCCAAGTGGGTGCTGGGAATTGAACCGGGTCCTCTGCAAGAGCAGTCAGCATTCTTAACCACTGAGCAATTTCTCCAGCCCTGACCTTTTGAACTTTTATTTATTTTTTTAAATTTTTATTTATTCTTGTATGTGTATAAATGTACTGTCTGCATGTAGGTTCGTGCACCTGTGTCGTGCAATGCCGCGGAGGTCAAAAGAGGGCATTGGATTCCCCTAGAACTGGAGTTAAAGACGGTTCTCAGCCACCATGTGGGTGCTGGGGATTGAACCCGGGTCCTCTGCAAGAGCAGTTGGTGCTCTTAACCGCTAGGCCATCTCTCCAGCCCGACCTTTTGAACTTTTATAAGTGGCAATTATAACCTGTTTACTAGTAGTCCTTCATTTGCACATGCAAATGTTTACCACTATGTATGCCAGGCCAGCTGGCCCACAAGCTTCCAGGGATCCTCCTGCCTCTGCCTCCATCTTGCCACAGGTGTGCTGGAATTACAGATGTGTACTGCCACATCCATGTTTATGTGGGTTCTGAGGATCCAAACTCTGGTCCTCACACTTGCACAGCTAGTCCTTTATCCTCTGAGCCATCTCATCAGTCCCTAAGACTCCATCTTAACCATCCCTCTCCCCCTCTACTACCCCAGACTTGGTATTTTGAAAGTCTTCATCTGTCAAATACTCAGAATTCATAAAATAGTAGCAATGTCTCTCTTGCAGGCTCTTTGTAATATTAGGAACGGTTTATGGGCCCCAGTAAGGAAGGTCCAAGGCTGAGTACCTGGGCTTTCCTTGGAAACACTGTAGCCCCTAGTTGTATGGAGACGACTGAGCCCCTCTGGGAGTAAAAGTGGGGCATCCTTTACCTGGTAGGGGCCATGAGAAGGGATGTAGTAAGACTCTCCAGCTGCAAGCTGGTAATGCTCCTCTTCAATTTCCTTACAGTAGAACGTGGACAGAAGAGACAGCAGGAGACGCCTATCTTTGTCATCAGTTACTCTTCCTCCATAATTGCATTCCCCTGGGGACAATGGACAAGGGGAAGAGGTTAACATAAGGAAGGTCATCATGAGTTCAGTCATTAGCTTCAAACAGGGGTTTCTTCCAGCCAAGAAGCACTGTCAAAACACAAGTGGTCCAAGGACACAGGGTTGCTGACCCCATATTCAGCATGGGCTGATAAAGCCTTTTGTGTATCATGGAGACCACCAAAACTAATACATGTCCCCTACATTAAGAATTAGACAAGAGGGGGCTGGAGAGATGGCTCAGTGGTTCCCAGCAGTGGCTGTTCTTTCAGAAGACTCGGGTTTGAGTCCCAGCACCCACATAGCAGCTGACAAGTGTCTATAGCTTCAGTTCCAGGGGATCTGACACTCTTCTAGCCTCCTTGGGTACTGCACAACACAGGTACACGTACATATATGCAAGCATGATGTTAACAAAATAAATAAATAATGAAAAGTTTAAAAAATAATTAGAAAAGAGAGGGGAACTTGGAACACAAACTTGATTCAGTAGGCCTTAACATATATGAGATAATGTATTGCCGGGCGTGGTGGCACACGCCTTTAATCCTAGCACTTGGGAGGCAGAGGCAGGAGGATCTTTGTGAGTTCAAGGCCAGCCTGGTCTACAGAGCAAATTCCAGGACAGCTGGGACTACAGGGAGACCCTGTCTCGAAAAGACAAAAAAAAAAAAAAAATGAGATAATGTATGAAATCCAGAGGTGGCTATGGGGGTGCACACAGGGGAGGGGGTCTAGATATGTTTAAAGTGTATTGTAGGCCAGGGGTGGTGGCGCATTCCTTTAATCCCAGCACTTGGGAAGCAGAGGCAGGCAGATCTTTGTGAGTTCAAGGCCAGCCTGGTCTACAGAGTGAGTTCCAGGACAGCTGGGGCTACAGGGAGACCCTGTCTCGAAAAGACAAAAAAAAAGAAAAGAAATAAAAAAAAGAATAGAAAAGAAGCCAGGTATGATGGAGCATGCCTCTAATCCTAGCTCTCAGTAGGCAGAGGCAGGTTTATCTCTGTGAGTTCCAGACCAGCCAGGGATATATAGTAAGACCCTGTCTCAAAGAAACAAATATATAGATGTGTATATACAAATGGCTATATATATGTATATATCCTTAAAGAAATCAGAAAAGAGATGACCTGGAAGAAAAATTATACAGCCAGCAAAAATTCAGCCAGGGATAATTATTCATATTAAGGCATCTTCTAGACTTTTATCTGAGTATTCATATCAGGTCCGTGAAAGACTTTCCAAAAATATGGCTTAAGCTAAAGACTGCAATTAGATAGTTCTGAGTTCTAATTCTAGTTCTGACATTTAGTAGCCTTTTCTTATTGGTCAGAAAGCAGAAGTAATTGAAGTACCCAGTTTATAAGACTACAGTTAAGACTGGGCTGGGTCTTCTAAAGCATATGGTGTGATGTTTAGCCTATAGAAAGCATTCAAACTGGGCGTGGTGGCACACACCTTTAATCCTAGCACTTGGGAGGTAGAAGCAGGTAGATCTCTGTGAGTTCAAGGCCAGCCTGGTCTACATGGTGAATTCCAGGCCAGTTGGGGCTACAGGGAGACCCTGTCTCAAAAAAGACAAAAAGAAAATTAAAAAAAGAAAAAATTCAATTAATTCCAGCTAATATATACATACATATATATGAAAATGAGATTGTTTTCTATGCATACTATTTTGATATACAGTTTTCTCAACTCTAGAGCACTTCCCTATCATAAACATCGCCCTCTGAGATCTGGATTTCTGCACTCAGATTCGTACAAAAAGAACTAGGTGATTCTTCAGAGAAGGCAGCAAATCTAGCTTGCCAATCCTGTCATGGTGCATTTTCTAGCTGTCTCCCTCAGATTCCATAGAACTGCAGTAGGTGTATGCCACCTGGTGCTTAGGGTCCATATACTGCAAGGAGGAGATGTGTGTGTGTGTGTGTGTGTGTGTGTGTGTGTGTGTGTGTGTTTGTCTAGAGAAGAGTACCCAGAAAGTTGGGGTTATTTCCTAGGTCAATTATTTCAGGAAAAGGAAGTTAGGAATAAGTTGCAAGGTAAGCGGCCTTGGCATCTTTTTGGTCCTGAGTCGCAAGGCTCTCAATCGAGGAGGTGGATCCTAGGTGGCTAGTTAAGGGACCAGAGGAAGCTCATACTGAGCCATGAGATTTCCTCAGAAAGAGCAGCTTTACCCTGAGCCAGTTCTGGATTTCTGTAACTCACTCTACCAACATTCTCAGGCCTTTAAGGAAGTTCTATTTGAGCATTGCTATTGGTTTCAGTGATAAGGAGGTTTATTTCAACCCTTAAACTACATTTTTAAAGAGAATGGGAGAGTAATTTTTGATCCAGTACCCTGGAAGCTGAGGCAGGAAATTACAAGTTCAATACCAGCCTGTGCTACATAGCAAGATTCAGTCTCAAACAAACAGCCTCTTCCCCTCCAAACAAAACAAAAGAAGAAGGAGTAGCATCCTCTGGACCCCACAGTCAGTGTAGGAGAGTACCCATTATCATGGCACCAGGTCCCATCACAACTTCCTCCTCTGAATTTTCCTACATGGGATACTCATGCAGGGTCTGGGTTTATGTTGATGAAAGCAGGTCCAGTTCTTTATAACTACATGCTTTGGGTAGGAAGTGCACAGATTCCCAGAAGCACCAGGATCCACCTCAGTCATCTTCCAAATTCTCTGTTGTCCTTTCTACAGAGCTTGGTGCTAAGTTAATGAATGGTTTTGGTCCATCTCACTTGATAACTTCTCTGTAGAAGAGATCTGTGTCTTTAGCTAATATTGGTGGCAAATTCTAATGATCCTCCACATCTGGTGCTGGGTGACCATTCTTTTTTCTGACTAGATCCATAGGAAGGCTACCTTTCTCTGTGCTCCTTAGAGTTGGGTAGAGTCATATGACAAGTTTTTGGAGTTTAATTGCTAGTGTGACATATCAAGATGATGGGAATAAAGGTTGGTAAAGCTTTTACTAATGTACTCAATAGGCAATTATAACAAGAAGCAACCTCTGTCGATGCACATGGGAATGAGCAAGAAGTGTACCTTTGATGTATTTTAGCCTTGAACTTTGGGAACTGCTTCCCCAGCAGGCTAAGTTATTTATACTGACTGAAAAGGACTTCTCGCCCAAGCTGACTGGCACAGTTGAGGCAGGATAATTTATGACCAGCAGTGGTACTACAAAGACCGTCTTCCAGGACAATTCTGCACTAATTCTATGAGGAGGAGCCCTGGCATAGGCTTCTGTACTGCCCACTTCTTTGGAGAAGTTATTTCACCAAACTTCAATTCATTGTTTTGTTTTAGAGTTAAAACCATAGCATGGTATAACTGAAACACTCTAACGCAAGGTTCCTAAGCTTGGCACTGCTAACATGTTGAACTGGATAGTTGTCTATGTGGTGGGGAATGGTCCAATCTATATGCACTATACAGTGCTCAGCAGCATCCCTGGCCTCTAGTCATTAAATGTGAGAAGCATTTCCCTCTTTGTTAGGAAAAACCCCCAACATTTTCAGATATTGCCATATATCCAAAGAGGAGAGGTGTACTAGTCACTTTTCTGTTGCTGTGATAAAACCACCATGACCAAGGGAACTTATAAAAGGAAGAGTTTATTTGAGATTACGATTGACAATTCCAAGGAATTAAAGTCCATTGTGGCAGGAGGAATGGTGGCTGGGGCTGGAGCAGCAAGCTGAGGTTCACATCTCCATGAGCACAGGAAGTCAAGAGAGAGAGCAACTGGAGGCCTGCAAGGCTTGTTGAACTCACTAAGCCCACCCCCAGTGACCTATTTCCTCCAGTATGGCCACACCTTCTAAGATCTCTCAAAACAGTGCCACCAACCGGGGGACAAAATGTCTGAATACTTAAAGCCTATGGGGGACACTCTCATTCAAACCACCACATTCCACTCCCTGGCCCCCATAGGCTCCTGACCATATAAAATGCAAAATGCATTTAGTCCAACCTTAAAAGTCCCATAGTCTTTACCAGGCTCAATTCCACTCAAAAGTCTACAGTCCAAAGTCTCTTCTGAGACCCAGGCTAATTTCTTTACTGTAAGCTCCTGTAAAATCAAAAGACAAATTACATACTCCCAACATACAGTGGAGCCGAATACACATTCCCATTCCAAAAGGGAGGAATAGAGGCATAGTGAAGAAATACTGGACCAAAACAAGACTGAAAACCAGCAGGGAAAACACCCAGTCCAGTAGCTCCATGTGTGACTTCTGGGACTTGACTTCCAAAGGGCTGAGATGGCTCAGCTCTTCCAGCTTTGCTTGCAACATACATCTCTTTCTTAGGCCAGTACCACTCCCTGTATGCAGCTCTCCTTGGCAAATATCTCACAGCTCTGGCATCTCGAATGTCTTCTTGGGGTCTCCCCTGCCAACCAGGCTTCACCTTCACAGCTTCATGCAATGGCCTCTCAGGGCCTTCTTTATGCAGGGATGCCCCTGCTGCACTCTGCCTGGCCTCTGCGGCTCTCTGAAACCTCAGAGGAAGAACTGATGACCCCTTCACTCTTTTTTTTTCTTTTTTTGTATACATGTTTTTCTATTCTGCTCAGAAATCAATAATAGTTCTTTACTTGCAAACACATATATCTCAAGTCTTTTAGCTTGATCACTTCAGGAGAGCAGTATGGACTTGTAGATGGCTGTCATTCAGTGTGCTCATTCTAAACCTCTGGAAATGCTTCTTTCTGATGTGGTGGATAATTGTTATGAATAATGAAGCTCTTCGGACATTGATGGTGCCCCTGAAGCTGGCAGGCATCATGAGGCTAAGAATGTCCTTCCACAGTCTTGTTGCTCTGGCTGGCACTGGCCCTTTTTGTGTTATTCAGAGTCCTGGTTGATGGCAGCTACTGTTATACACAGCTCAGTTCTCTTAATCAGCCGGCCAGCTTGCTTGCACCCACCGACGGCTTCTGCTGAGGACAGTGGCGTGGAGTGGGAATATGTCTTCTCTGGGGCTGCAGCAAGAAGCTGCCTGTTCTTCATCTTCATTTGTGACACCATGTAATCCCCAGAATCAAAATGCTTTTGGCCATTTCTGTAACCATTTCCTTAAAAAGTCTGAACCATCACTTTTGTCCCAGGTGAGGATATCTTGTGTAGGGCCTGGGCTTGGAGATCTGAACCCCCTTCACTCTTGCATCCTTCATGCCTCTAAAGCCAGCACCATGTGAATGAAACTGCAGAGTTTGGCTGCAAGTTTGGGATGGACCCTGGCCTATTTCAACCACATTTGCAACTTTTCTCTGCCCTGGACTTGTTGGAGCAGAAAACCCTTTCATTATTTTCCTTTCAAAATTGGAGGCTTAGCTGGGTGTGGTCTTGCCCTGAAGATACTGTTTCTGTTGTTTTCCTGTAAATTTCGAGGCCTCTCCTTAATCACTTTAATCTCACTTTTTTCATTGTTTACTCGTAAATAACTAGGCCTCTCTTTTAAAAAATATTTTATTTATTTGTTTATTTATTTATTTATTTATTTATTTATTTATTTATTTATTTATTTATTTGTGTGAATGTACTGTCTGCATGTAGGTCTGTGCACCCATGTCGTGCAATGCCGCGAAGGTCAGAAGAGGGTGTCGGATTCCCCTGGAACTGGAGTTCTCCTGGAATTGGAGTTACAGATGGTTCTCAGCCGCCATGTGGGTGCTGGGGATCGAACCCCGGTCCTCTGTAAGAGCAGTCGGTGCTCTTAATGGCTAGGCCATCTCTCCAGCCCAGGCCTCTCTTTAATCATTTTAATTTCCTTATCAAAGGGAGCCTCTCCTTCACATGCCTTGGCCCCACCATTAATCTTCCTAGTGCACTTTTCAGATCCAAAGTGTACATTCTGCATTTCTTTCTGCCCCATTTGCTCTTTTTTCACTATAGCTCTGCACAATATTCATAATTAATAGCCACACTACCATTTCTGCATTAGGCTGTCTTGAAATATCCTCTGCTTGCTGGGCGTGGTGGCGCATGCCTTTAATCCTAGCATTTGGGAAGCAGAGGCAGGTGCATCTCTGTGAGTTCAAGGCCAGCCTGGTCCACAGAGTGAGCTCCAGGACAGCTGGGACTAAGGGGAGACCCTGTCTCAAAAAGACCAAAAAAGAAATATCCTCTGCCAAAGTCCATTGCTTTTCAAGTTAGCATCAGGCAAGCGTTTGGGCTGTGGGCAAACTGCGGCCAGACTCTGCCAAAATATCCCAGTTGCTGCCTAAGTCTTTATTTTCCTCTGAACTACATTTTTTGCAGCAATGCTTTCTTCCAGGCTTCTACTAGAATGGCCCCTTAAGCTCTGCTTACAGTAGTCAACAGCTTTTCTAGCCCAAAGTTCCAAAGTCTTCCACATCTCTCCAAACATCCACATGGTCAGGGTCTTCACAGCCAACAGTCCACTTTCTGGTACCAAATACTGTATTAGTCACTTTTCTGTTGCTGTGATAAAACCACCATGATCAAGGGAACTTATAAAAGGAATAGTTTATTTGAGCTTATGATTGACGGTTCAGGGAATTAGAGTCCATTGTGGCAGGAGGCATGGTGGCCAGGGCTGGAGCAGAAAGCCGAGGTTCACATCTCTAATGAGCACAGGAAGTCAAGAGGGAGAGCGATTGGAGCCTGCAAGGCTTGTTGAACTCCTCCGCAGCCCCCAGTGATGACTTCTCTGCATAGCCACCACATCTACGATCTCTCTTAAACAGCACCACCAACTGGGGACCAAAATGATGCTTGAAGCTTGAGGCCTTGGGGGACTCCTTTCCCACCCCCCCCGCGGGGAATGCCCAAACCACCCGCATCCAGCCACATACTCAACGCCTTGGTCTTCTTGGTTTGTAGCATGTGGTTACTAACCACAGTGCCTGCGCTTGCCCGGCCGACTCAACTCCTGGCGGCTTTTGCGCCTAAACGGGTTAATCCTGGCCCACGATCCCCACGCTTTCATGACAGATCCAAAGGGGGCATTTGTCTGTGATTTGAAGATGCCCTGCCTTTCTCCTGCCCTACCTTCTGACCTTTGGTTCTAATTTTCTTCTCTTCTCTCTTTCTCTTATCTATTATCTAATTCAACCATCTCTTTTTTCTCTATTGTCCTGGGATTAGTGTATCTCTTTACCACTCAGCCCCCCCCTTTCTCCCTTTGCCGTCTTCATTTAGGTTCGTATATTGGGTTTCCTCCGGGACAACAGTTCTTGCTGCATTGCTTTAATTACACACAGATAGTGCTTCCCCGTCACGATCCCTTGTTGGACTCTTTTTCCTTTCCCTTTTCCTCCTCTTCTCTCCTTCTCTCTCTCTCTTTCGGTTGCTTCTTCCCACAATATGACAAACTTAACGCCGTTTTTCTGCTCATCTCCTCCCTTACTCTGGTTTAAACATTGCGCTCCTTTTTTTTTTTTTTTTTTGGTCTTTTTGAGACAGGATCTCGCTGTAGCCCCAGATGGCTTGCATGTGTACATGTGAGAGTATGTGCATATGTGTGTGGAGGCCAGAGAGCAACCTCTCATGCCATTCTTCCTCAGACACTACCTACCTTGCTTTTATGAGACAGGATCTCTCATTGGCCTGGTACTTGCCAATTGGGCTAGTCCAGCTGGCCAGCAAACAGGTCTGTCTGTGTCTACCTCTCCAGTATTGGGATTACAAACACATGCCAAAGCACTCAGCCATTTTATGTGGTTCTGGGGGTTGGACTCTGGCCCTCGGGCTTGTACACCAAGCACTTAATGGACGGAGTTCTCTCCTTAGCTTAGATATGTCTCTGTTACTTCACATCATATTGTCATTTATTTATTTACATTTTTTCGGCCATTCATTATAGGCTGTGAGCCTCTCAACCACAGGGACTGTATCTTTTTTTTTTTTAATTTTATTTATTTATTTATTTATTTTTTATGTGTATGAATGTATTGTCTGCATGCAGGTCTGCGCACCCGTGTCGTGCGATGCCGCGGAGGTCAGAAGAGGGTCTCAATTCCCCCGGAACTGGAGTTCTCCTGGAACTGGAGTCACAGACGGTTCTCAGCCGTCATGTGGGTGCTGGGGATCGAACCCGGGTCCTCTGCAAGAGCGGTCGGCGCTCTTAACCGCTAGGCCACAGGGACTGTATCTTAATCCTGGCTTTGTTTTCTTTATTATATCCAACATTAGTAACAGTCCAGGATTAGTAAGAATCCAATATTTGTTGAATGAATAAATGAGGGGGCTGAGGAAGGAGCAGGGAAAGGGTACTGGAGAATGATGGCTGCAGAGCTTTTCCAATAGATACCTGTCAGGTAGGTCAGAGCTTCAAAAGGCACCTCCGTGTAGTCATTGAGAAACATCTGGATTTGCCGCATGCTAATTCTTAGGTCAGATTCATTGAATTCATAGGGAATGTTCCAACCTGCAAAAGGCAGAGAATTACAGGCTTCAGTGCTGAGAGCTCTTAATTTCCACTCAGAGACTGAGCGGGTGAGTTAAGCATCATTATGGATCAAGAGTCTCTTTCAGCCCTGTGAATATCCAGCACCCAGCCAACTATTTGCTTTGACATTTATCGCCAATGTGGGAGCCATTCTGCTTGAGAAAACATCCATTCTAAAATCAATTTCCTTCTGGGTCTCCCCATTTGTTAAGGAAGATGTTAACATCCTGGGATTTGTGGAATGGGAATTATTCAGCCTGGTTGGAAGACTGTGGTAATACATAGGACTCCAAAAATAACACACAGAGCTGAGGGCAGTAGTTATGCCTGGATGGTAGAATGAAGCAGGTCTGGAGAATTCTCCTTGCTTTCATCAGAGAACTGGATGGCTAGTCTTACAGAAACTGCACTTGCACTTCCAAAGGTTAATGATTCTCACAGAAGAATTTCATTCCCTCCTAAGCAGTCACACTCAAAATAAAAATATAATTTAACAATAAAACTCATGCTGGAAAAGGCACAGTGGAGCAGCTGGCTCTGAGACCACTGCTGCTTTTCTACAGTTCTGATGTGGAGAGGAGAGTGATGGTGGGAGATTGTAATGCATGCGAGGCAGTTGCAGTGCCATCCCCTCCCTCCACCCAGTCCCCAATGGAGCAGATGTACGGCCTGTGGAGCTACCTGGGCCTGGTGGAAGGGGACTAGCAAGCAGAGCCTAGGGAGTGGGAGAGGCAGTGGGGGACACATAGAACACATGTGTATGAACATGCCACAGTGAAAACCAGTACTGTGCATGCTAACTTTAAACAAGAAGGAAGGGAACCGTCAGAAAGACTCCCCATGAGGACAAGTTCCTTCCTTCTCTAACCTAAAAGAACTACTAGGAATCCCCCACAGTAGGTCCTTTCAAAGCTATTGAACAAAATCAAACGAGGCCCATAGGTAACCCAACATTAATGACACAATGACAGGGGTCTGATTATCTGTCCTGACAAGATGATTTACCTACTCATTAGTTTCCATTCATAGTTAAATGCATTATTTTTATTATTATTATTAATTTTATTTATTTTTGTATGTGTATGAATGTACTGTCTGCATGTAGGTCTGTGCACCCATGTCGTGCAATGCCTCAGAGGTCAGAAGAGGGCCTCGGATTCCCCTGGAACTGGAGTTCTCCTGGAATTGGAGTTACAGACGGTTCTCAGCTGCCATGTGGGCACTGGGGACCAAACCCGGGTCCTCTGCAAGAGCAGTCGGCACTCCCAACCACTAGGCCATCTCTCCAGCCCCACATTATTTTTTTGGAGAAATGCAGACCATGTTCCAGGGTATATTTCTGTCTTTCATCATTAGGCACAATGAAAGGGAGCTAACCCAAATGCTGTAAGTTCCTGGGTAATGGTCATGTGCCTGAGATATACACATGACCAAGTCAAGAGCATCTGGTAAGTGGAAGAACCTTGATTTTTGGAGTATCACTCACTTTGTGTGTGTGTTCATGTGTGTGCACACATGTGCATGTGGAAGCCAGAAGTCCATCTTGGATGCTGTTCCCTAGATGCTGTCCACCTTTTTTTTTTTAATTTTTTTGAGACAGGGTCCCCTTTTAGCCCCAACTGTTCTAGAACTTGCTATGTAGACCAGGCCGGCCTTGAACTCACAGACATCTGCCTGCCTCTGCCTCCTGAGTGCTGGGACTAAAGGCATGCGCCACCACGCCTAGGTCATCTTATTTTTTGAGACACAATCTCTTACTGGGTCTAGGGCTCACAAATTAGGCTAGGCTGGCTGTCCAGTAAGGCTAAGGGACTGTCCTGTCTCTCCTTTCCCAGCACTGAGGTTACAAATGCGTGTCACCATGTCCAGCTTTCCACACGAGTGCTGGGCACTGAACTCAGATCCTCGTGCTCTCCATCAGCACATATCAGTTTTTTTTTTTTTTTTTTTTTTTTTTTGTCTTTTTGAGACAGGGTCTCCCTGTAGCCCCAGCTGTCCTGGAACTTACTCTGTAGACCAGGCTGGCCTTGAACTCACAAAGATCCGCCTGCCTCTGCCTCCCAAGTGCTAGGATTAAAGGCGTGCGCCACCAAGCCCGGCTTGTTTTGTTTTCTAATGGTGTTGACTTGGTTATAAGGTTGCCAGATTTAGAGGGGAAAAAAGAACACAGAATATTAAGTAAAATTTTAATTCCAAATAAATACCAATTTATACTCAGTATAAGTGTACCCTAAATCATTCTTGGAACACATGCTTTATTCCAGTGGCCACTCTGAGTGCAAGCCTGAACACGACCTTGTAGACCCCAGCTGTGATCCTTCCCCTAGGTTAACCGGGATGCACTGTCATGCCTCACCTAGGGGTCCAAAGTTCCTTCTCTCTTGAACGATGGCATGGAAGAAGCAGAGGCCAAACAACAATTTCTGCCACATAATTGGCTTTGAACAGCTTTGGAAGAACACGGGGTCCGAGATGGGATCATTGAGGTAGGAACGTAAAAGGTTGGCCCGGAGCCCTTTTGGGGGCTCATTGGTCATTTTGATCCCATTCTGGAGAATGCTGACTGGAAACTTCTCTGAAGGATAGCTGGTTAGCCAGAGTCTGGAAATACAGTGGAACCAACTGTTCAGAGTGATGCTATAGATGTTATATTGAAAGACAGTAACAAACCATTAACCACCACAGGATCCGGCCCACCAACCAGAAAACTTCCTATGTGTCCCGTCATCTCCATTAATGCTCACAGCACTCTATGAGGAAGGATTACCATCCCCTTTTACCAGGAGTAATGGAGGCACCGGGTGGAGTGTTCAAGGTGTTGCGCAACTAGTTGTTTTCCCTGAATTGCATTCTTTCCTGGAGGAGGAAGACTAAGAAAGAGCGAGGCAATCGGGACTCCCTCAGGAAGCTCATAAAATGTACAAAATTCAAGATGTTCTGAAATTGCTGTCTACAAGGCCCCTTTCCAGTGTTATATAAGCAGCACACAGATGGCTACCTGCAAGTTGGACAGAGAACCAGGGGTCAGCTTTCATTAGCTGTCACTCAAGCTTTGGTGGGCTTTTTTACATCATGCAAAAAGTCACCTTTGCTTATACTGCTATAAGTAATCCCAATAAACTCATTGGTTCCTCAAGATAGACTAGGGGACATTCATTTCTTTGCTATGCCATTGACACCCTATCTGGGATGACTAGGTACTTTTTTGTCACCTCCCCAGAAGTCATGCAACATACCACTTGGAAGTAGCTGGATAAGAGATGACCTTGGGACTCTGACCCCTAAGCCCCTGCACCTTTTCCTCATTTGGCTCCTTCTGAAATTTCTAGATCTAATTGGCTAAAGTCCTATAGTAGGCACTGCAGGAGTATCTGAAGTGAGCGAAGCCTTATCTGTAGTCTCCAGACACCCACAGTCTCTTGCTAGGGGAGGAAATGGGAGCCCAGCAAGAAATAAAGATAAGCAAACAGTAAAAGGTGTTATAAAATCAAGGCCACAGTGAGGGCAGCTAGATGGGGCCATGTGGGGCTTAGGAAGAAGAGGTTTTAACAAGGCAGGGAAAATCAGGCAAATATTAAAGAATTAAGTAGCAAACAATGGTCTGCAAGATAAATCCTGGGGACTCCTGGTTTGGGGCTGGTGTTGTTTATTTGGTTTTGTTTTCGACTTAGGTTTTCCCTGTAGCCCCAACTGGCCTAGAACTTGCTATGTCAGACTGGTCTCCATCTCATAGAGAAGTGTCTGCCTCTGCCTCCCTATTGCTGGGATTAAAGGCATGCACCACCATGTCCGGCTTAAAGACCTTCTTGTCGCCAAATGGATGCTGGGAATTGAACCCAGGTCCTCTACAAGAGCAGCTGCAGCTGGTGCTCTTAACTGCTGAGCCATCCTTCCAGTCCTCCGACATTCTATTTTTGTTTGCCCAACGTTAAAGAAATTTGTAGCAGGCAGACTGGGGGATGGGGTTCTGTAGAAACGTGGGAACCAGTCTGAGCACACACTGAAGAGAAGGAGCTGGAGATGTGGACAGGCTTGGGGCAGCTACAGGGCTGGGAATGGGGAACTAGTAGCTAAGGCTTGATTCCAGCCTACAGATGGCCAGTATTTGGTACTATTTGAAGTAGTCATCAACTTTACATAATTCATAACTTTCATTTAAAATCCTATTTGTGCATGCGTGTGTGTGTGTGTGTGCGTGTGTGTGTGTGTGTGTGTGTGTGCATGTGTGTGTGTGTGTTTTAAGGCAGAGTCTTACTGTGTAGCCCAGACTGGCCTGGAACTTGCTATGCAGACCAGGCTGGCCTTGGACTCACAGAGATCTGCTGGCCTCTACCTTCTTAGTGCTAGGATTAGAGGCGTGCACCACCTTGCCCAGCGTATTGATTTTTCATGTCCTCGAGGATCACCTCGAGCTCACTATTCAGCCAAGATGATCTTGAACTCCTGTCTCTATTTCCCAAAAGCTGGCACTACAAGTCTGGATCCCCACCTCTGGCAAGCAGGTCACTTAATTTTGAGGAAGAGAAAAATATCACAATACCCCCCTTTTGGAATCTAGACCGTCATGAGAGAAGAGGAGGAAGCATCATAATTGCCCTCCTTAGGATTTAAGGTACCAAATGAAGGGGAGAGAGGGGGAAGCACCCAGGCTTTGTTGAGGTCCCTTAATAGAAGGCCCTTAACCAGGTGTGGTGATGCAGGCTTTCAATCCCAGCACTGTGAGAGGCAGAGGCACAGGGGATCTTTGTGAGTTTAAGACCAGCCTGGTCTACATAGTGAGTTCCAGGCTCGCTAGGGCTGCAGGGAGACCCTGTCTCAAAAAAATCTTCTTTCCTTCTCTAAAGCTGGGCTGTTTATTTAGTTTTTAATTATTTTTCTTTCTTTTTAAAAAATTAATTAATTTTTTTTTTTTTTTTTTTTTTTTTTTTTTTTTTTT
>VZQC01008130.1:1527287-1548291 GCA_009823505.1 Rhizomys pruinosus
AAAAAAAAAAAAAAAAAAAAAAAAGAGAGACCTGAACATCTGCATTAGAAGTGGCTCCAAAGTCTCTACTCTTCAATATATGAATTAAAAAAACAACAACAAAAAAAAAAACCACACAAGAGTCAGTCTAGCTGGCCGTTCAAATTCATACACACAAGCAACTGCTGTTTCCAACGCTGATGAAAATTTCATGGAGTTCAAGAACTACAAGAAATGATGCCATTTTCAATGACAATATTTGTTTGAAAAGCAGTCTTGCTGGAGCTCCGTGGTTAAGAGCACTGGCTGTTCCTGCCTAAGACCCAGGCTGAGTTCTGGAACTTCAGTTCCAGAGGGTCAGACTCTCCTTTCTGGCCTCTGTGGGCACTGCAAGCAGTTACATACATGCAGACAAGACTTTCATATATTAAAAAATTTTAAAAATAGTTGTTAAAACAACTCCACTTGGCTAAGCAGATCAGCATGGTCCCCAGGCCCCAGGTATGAGAGTGACTTGCCTGAAGCTAGTCTATCTCCTGCCCAGCAGCTCTGTGCAGGTGACATGCTTTGGGCAACTGCTTGGAGAGGACCATCATCAATGGCCCCAGGCCACCACGTGAATCTGTGTCACTGCACCTGTCTTCCCTGTGGGCCCTCAAGACCTCAGCACAGGCCTAGGGTATCTATGCCAGGAGGCGGGAGTGATGGCCGTCCTAAGAGGTGACTCTGCACCCAGGTAGACTTGCAGGAAGTCACCCAGGCTCTGCCCATGATGTCTTCTCTTTGGTCCCAGTTGTCCTGGATAGACCCCAAGCTCCTATAGGAAGCACTTCTGGAGGAGGCTGCCTGGGTGGACTGAATAGCAGGTGTATGCACAGAGAGTCTGCTGGCCAAGTGCCTGGTGTGTGTGGTAGAGAAGTCTGTGGATACCATGGATGTGAGGAAGAACAATGCATGCTGGGTGTAAGACCTGCCTCAAGGCCTATGGCAGCCCTGTCAAGGTTGAAGCCACAGACAAACCCGCATGTTCCACTGCGCACAGCGTTGTTGCCTCTGTGCTGAGCCACCAGCAAGGACAAGTCTGCAGGGTGTCCCACAGCTACAGCCTGACAGCGCCCTCTGTGTATGAGTTTGTCAGGACTGACTTCACCTGCCTGCCACTGGTTGTGGAGGACTCTGCGAAGGGTTCTGCTCCTGGCTTCGGTGCCAGTATGTACATCACAGTGGAGCGACGTGGTCACCAGCTAGATGCCAACTCCACTATCTTTGCTGTGCAAAACTGCTCTTCCTTTGTGGCAGTTGGTGAGGCTCTTCAAAGGGGGTTTGCATGGATTCCTGTCTTATGTTAGAGCCCCTCTACTAAGTCTGTATGCTGGTGCCTGAGCCTGCATCACAGTCTCACCCCACAGGAAAATAAGCCTGCACTTATTGGGACGTTGTCCTCCCAACATAGTTAAGGTGTACCTAGAGGTAGCTGGATTTATTCTGGAACCTTAAGTCAGTCTCCAAGGCCCATACTCCTTCCCACCTGACAAGGGGTCCTTCAGGCCCCATTCTAACCCTCTGGGATTGCTGCAGGCTTCCAGGAATCACCTGCTGGTGATTGATCAGCTGAATCATGAGCTCTAGTGGAGGGACTGCCCTCTCTGAGCCCAGCTGTACGGTCTTTGTCTGGCCAGGTGCAGCCATGAGATCTTGTCTCTCAGGCCTTGGACAGACCTTTGTTGGAGATCTGACAAGACTATTGGCCACCTTCCTTCCAGACAGATCCTCCTGTTTGCTGATTGGGCTGCGATCCTCCAGTGAACAGCACAGTGGCTGTGGAGCTGTGGAGCAGCCATCTTAAGCAATTCAGATCTCCCTCAGCCCCTACCTCTGTTTGAACTTCCCTGACCCCAGGATCCAGGACACCTGAAGGCAATAAAACTCAAATGAGGACCTTCAGAAAGAAGAACGGTGGCCCACCTGTCTCTGGACCAGGCCCTGGCTTTGCACTGCTCTTAACATTGTGTGATGGCGATGGAGAGTCTTGAACAAAAGTTTTTTTTTTTTTTTTGGTCTTTTTGAGACAGGGTCTCCCTGTAGCCCCAGCTGTCCTGGAACTCACTCTGTAGACCAGGGTGGCCTTGAACTCANCCTGGAACTCACTCTGTAGACCAGGGTGGCCTTGAACTCACAAACATCTGCCTGCCTCTGCCTCCCAAGTGCTGGGATTAAAGGCGAGCACCACCACACCTGGCCTCCCTTATCTTTCTTAAACATTGGAGGCCAGCCAGGCGTGGTGGTACATGCCTTTGATCTCTGCCCTTAGGAGACAGAGGCAGACGCAGAGGCAGGTGGAACTCTGTGAGTTCAAGGCTAGCCTGGCCAACATAGTGAGTTCCAGGCTAGCTGGAACTGTCTGAAACCAAACCAAACCAAAACAAAGCACCCTTTCCCCAAAAAAACACAAAAAAGGAAAGCTAAGGGAGCACTGAACCAGAGGGGCGGGGGTGTCGGCCAGCAGCATTCCTAGGTTCCTGTCAGCCAGCAGCATTCCTAGGTTCCCATCAGCCAGCAGCATTCCTAGGTTCCTGTCAGCCAGCGGCATTCCTAGGTTCCTGTCAGCCAGCAGCATTCCTAGGGGCCTGTCAGCCAGCAGCATTCCTAGGTTCCTGTCAGCCAGCGGCATTCCTAGGTGCCTGTCAGCCAGCAGCATTCCTAGGTGCCTGTCAGCCAGCAGCAGTCCTAGGTGCCTGTCAGCCAGCAGCAGTCCTAGGAGCCTGTCAGCCAGCAGCAGTCCTAGGTGCCTGTCAGCCAGCAGCAGTCCTAGGTGCCTGTCATCCAGCAGCATTCCTAGGTGCCTGTCATCCAGCAGCATTCCTAGGTGCCTGTCAGCCAGCAACATTCCTAGGAGCCTGTCAGCCAGCAGCATTCCTAGGGGCCTGTCAGCCAGCAGCATTCCTAGGAGCCTGTCAGCCAGCAGCATTCCTAGGAGCCTGTCCACCAGCAGCAGTCCTAGGTGCGTGTCATCCAGCGGCAGTCCTAGGTGCGTGTCATCCAGTGGCAGTCCTAGGTGCCTGTCAGCCAGCGGCATTCCTAGGTGCCTGTCAGCCAGCGGCATTCCTAGGTGCCTGTCAGCCAGCGGCATTCCTAGGTGCCTGTCAGCCAGCGGCATTCCTAGGTGCCTGTCAGCCAGCGGCATTCCTAGGTGCCTGTCAGCCAGCGGCATTCCTAGGTGCCTGTCAGCCAGCGGCATTCCTAGGTGCCTGTCAGCCAGCGGCATTCCTAGGTGCCTGTCAGCCAGCGGCATTCCTAGGTGCCTGTCAGCCAGCGGCATTCCTAGGTGCCTGTCAGCCAGCGGCATTCCTAGGTGCCTGTCAGCCAGCGGCATTCCTAGGTGCCTGTCAGCCAGCGGCATTCCTAGGGGCCTGTCAGCCAGCGGCATTCCTAGGTGCCTGTCAGCCAGCGGCATTCCTAGGTGCCTGTCAGCCAGCAGCATTCCTAGGGGCCTGTCAGCCAGCGGCATTCCTAGGGGCCTGTCAGCCAGCGGCATTCCTAGGGGCCTGTCAGCCAGCGGCATTCCTAGGTGCCTGTCAGCCAGTGGCATTCCTAGGGGCCTGTTAGCCAGTGGCATTCCTAGGGGCCTGTCAGCCAGCAGCAGTCCTAGGGACCTGTCAGCCAACGGCATTCCTAGGGGCCTGTCAGCCAGCGGCATTCCTAGGTGCCTGTCAGCCAGCAGAATTCCTGGGGGCCTGGAGCTCCTGCCCTGACTCACTCCCAGTGACTGACAGGCTATTATCTGGAGTTCGAGCTGAAGTAAAGCTGTTCCTCCCAAGCTGCTTTTGGTCATGCTGTTTATCAGGGCAACAGAAGAGCAAACTGGAACATGCAGTGTGCACAGCATTCATCCAGAGCTTGTGGGTTTCTCAAGGACTGGACTGAGCTTTCCTTCTTTGCATTGTCAGCCACCAGTATGCTGTCTAGAGCTTGAGGCTGGGCTCTAGGGAAGGCTGGGATGAGGTAGGTCTCACCTGAACTTCAAGTGGGTATTCTCAGGAACAATCACCTCTTCACAGATCTTCTCCAGGGCGGGCATCCAGCTTGTAGCCAGGTGGCAGTTCTGCAGGACCACCCAGGTCCCCTCTTGGATGGCACTGTTGATCATTTCGGCAGCAATAGGACCTTGGCCTTGGCCAAGGGAAATGGTCTGTGTTTTGGTACCTCCCATGCCAAGGTCATCTGCAAACTTCAGCAGACCTGAGACCAGGAAGAAAAGAGGTTTTAAAAGAAGACAAACTAGCTAAGACCAAGTTAATGTTGCAATGCAAAAGGAGAGACCATTAACATTTTGATTCAAAAAGAAACTAATTGGCCAAATAAATATCTGTTTGTGAAGCTTTGGATAGCTGGTAAAATGGTAGGTGGGGCTGGAGGCCCGTAGCTCAGTGAAGGTAACAGTCCCAGAAACACAAACAACCATGTATGGCGTCCCTCATTTGTGGATCCCACCACCAAACCCTTATATACTCTGTCATTTTGGTATATGTGTGGAGTGTATATATGAGTAATATAAAATGAAAAGAACAGCAACAACAAAAGACTTGTTCAAAGATCTGACCAAAACAGGAAACTTCTACACCAAACAAGGTAAAAAAGATTAAGCAAAAGATGCAAGACAGGACTTAACATGTATGGCAGAATGCATGAGGTCTGGTGTGTGTGTTGGGGGGACATGGATGCAAAAACAGGTCTAAATTCATTGAGAAAGATTGTATGAAATGCACAAAAGCTCAATAAAAAAATAAAAAACTCGTGAGGGTGGTGGCACACGCCTTTAATCCTAGCACTCGGGAGGCAGAGGCAGGCGGATCTTTGTGAGTTCAAGGCCAGCCTGGTCTACAGAGTGAGTTCCAGGACAGCTGGGGCTACAGGGAGACCCTGCCTTGAAAAGATATATATATATATAAACTGTGGGGGCTGGAAAGATGGCTCAATATTTAAGAGCACTGGCTGTTCTTGCAGAAGACCGGTGTTCAATTCCCAGCACCTATACAGTGGCTAATAATCCTCAGTTCCAGGGGATCCGATGCCCTCTTATGACCACCAAAGGTACTTACATACATAAAGGCATGACATGGGTGTACTTACATACATGAGTGTACTTACATTCATGCAGGAAATACACTCATACACATAAAAAATAAATAAAATATTAAAAAATATAAACTATGATAAGAAGTATATCACCATAAAGGATAGTCAGCATATAGAACAATCATAATTAACATTCTGAGGATTACATATAGTCTCTAAGTGGGAGAATGGTGCTCTTCCAATTCATACATTGAAGTGTTCACATGTGACTCTGATAGGAAGTAGGTCTTTATAGAAGCAACTAGGCTAAAATGGCATCATTAAGGTAGACACCAATCCAATATGACTGCTGTCCTTCTAAGGAAGAGAGAAAGAGAGAGAGAGAGAGAGAGAGAGAGAGAGAGAGAGAGAGAGAGAGAGAGAGAGAAAGAGAGAACTAAGATACAGATACACAGAAGAAGATCAACCACAAGCCAAAGAGAGCTGTTCACACCTATAATCTCTGGACTCTGGAGGCTGAGGTCCACACATTTGGATCCTGCCTAAGCTGTATACAGTGCCAAGACAGTCTGGGCTAGTGAGATCCTATCTCAAAGTACTGATGGAAAGAGTAGATTAGTATAAGAAATAAGTCATTATGGTCCATTTTCAGTATGAGGCACATTTAGAGCTCATCGAAGAATCACAGGTGAGCAAGGGCCATGCGGCCCCTGCCTTCCCTATTTGGCAGCTCATGTCTGCTTGCCTGAGTGACTTTTAGTTTATCTTAGAGGGTTGAAAAGTTAACGGTCTGCTTAACCTGAGCCCACATGTCAGGAAAGAAGGGGGATCTCAAGCCCCAGGATTATGGGAAATTTGGAGTGAGGACTAATGGTAGACAAGTGGGAAAGACTGCACTTCCCTGAAGAACTCAGCCAATGAGGAATCTGGGGGGTAGAGAAATGTGATTAGGAATGTGAAAGTCAGTCATTTTTTTCCCCTTTTGTCCAGGCTAATGTCTGGCTTCTGCAGAACCAAAAATAAATCTGTCTTGTTTTCGTTACCATGTGGATCATTGTTTCTCACATTCAATATAGCCAGAGAATGTGTGGGACAGAAATGTGTGCAAGCAATGGTTCCCTCAGCAGTTGTGAGGCCCCCTTGCATGCAGACTGTTGGCCTGCTGGAAGATGTAGGGTTCCTTTAGGAATTATTTCTGGAGCTGGAGAGATGGCTCAGTGGTTAAGAGTATTGACTGCTCTCACAGAGGACCCAGGTTTGATTCTCAGCACCCACATGACAGCTAAGAACCATCTTTAGTGCCAGGTGTGGTGGTGCACGCCTTTATTCCCAGCAAGTGGGAGGCAGAGGCAGGCAGATCTCTGTGAGTTCAAGGTCAGTCTGGTCTACAGAGCCAGCTCCAGGCCAGTTGGGACTAAAGGGAGACCCTGTCTCAAAAATACCAAAAAAAGAGAATTATTTATTTCCATATAATATGGCCATGCTTGTAATTTTCAGCTTATTGATCTGATTTATATATTAAGATTGAAATCCATCACTAAGTTCATGTAACAATAGTTTAATGGTCACATTTGCTCATATATACTTCTGAGACAGGGTCTCCCTGTAGCCCCAGCTGTCCTGAAGTTTGCTATGTAGACCAGGCTGGCCACCTGTTTCTGCCTCCTGAGTGCTAGGACTAAAGGTGTGTAGCACCAGGCCCAGCTGCTGACACATATTTTTAAAAAAATAAATACATAAAAAAAGTAAAAAAAATTTTTAAAACCTCCAGGCCAGCTGGGGCTACAGGGAGACCCTGTCTCCAAAATACAAAAAAAAAAAAACTTTTTATACTTTAAGAAAAAAGAATTATTCCCAGAGCCAGATGAGGTGGTACACTCATATAATCCCAGCACTGGACTGGTGAGGCTGACTGAGACAGAGTGATCATACAACCTGGGTTGTATAGTGGATCAGCCTGGGCTACAGATATAGACTCTATCATAAAAAATGTTTCCAGGCCAGCTGGGACTACACGGAGACCCCGTCTCAAAAAGACCAGAAAAAAAAATGTTTCCAAGTCTGGGACAGAAAGAATAGCTCAGAATTGATAAGAACAACTTGAAAACAATAATAATGATAGCAGCAGAGTTGAACATCATATCTGAAATACCTAGTTACATTTAATGCATTCACAATGGTACAAACTTTATGGGTTACTGCTCATTTTGGAGGTCAGGAGGGCACCGACTCAATATGTAGTCTGCTGGAGAATGGAAAGAACGAAGCATCTATCTTGCTTGTCCTGTTGACCTATGTTCAGAGTAAACCAAAGAGTTGACAAAGGAAAATCTTTTCTAGTAAAGAGTTTTAGCTAATGAATGTGGAAGGAAGGATAGAACTAAAGCACCCCCATTCTGTAACCCCTAATGAAATAATGGATGCTGGTAATGATTTTCAAAGTCTACTGAAGCCATTAAAGTCAGTGGTTCCCACAACGGAACTACCCAACAAGCTTTATAAAACAGGATGTCTGGATTTCACCCTAAATATTTTAATGTAGTGAGTGTAGGGCACACTGAGATTTTTCTTAAAGCTCTCTATGTGACTCAATGGACAACCAACATTGAAAGCTGTTACATGAGACGGAAGGCTGGTGGGAAACTTGGAAAGGGAGGGGATGGGGGTTTGGGGAGCTGGACCATTCTACTACTTCTGGACCCACTGACGGTTCTGATCCGGAACAGGAAGACAACCAGCCAGCAGGTCACTTACCGGAGCCACTGCCAGCACCCGCTGCATCTGTTTCTCTGTTTTATCTAGTTTTCATTTTATAAAAATTGACATATAAAAGTCTTGGTCGGGGAAGGAGGGGCAAATGCCAGAAAGGTGTTGTGGATTGTTTTCTGACATCAGTGTTTGGTCCTTAAAGGAACCTGGAACCAGTTCACTTCAGCCTCTTTCTCTGGTTTCTTTCCAGAGTCAGGTGTGCCGGCTTCCTCCTCATCAGGGCGTATGCCGACCTCAACAATCACAGGAGAGCATCCATTTTGCTACTTGATGAGGCAATTAAATTATGAAAATCCTCCAACCAAACAGAAAGCTGCTCTATTTCTGTCAACAACTTATAACCTTTTCACATGTGCAGACTGTTTCTGGAAAGACACATCAAACTGTTAAGAGAGATTTCTTCTAGAGAGCCTGAGCAGGAAGATGTACCTTAGATCCTACACCAGGCTTCCTCAGCCTGATGGATGGATGTTCCAGGCCATCTTTTGTTGTGGGAAGCTGCCCAGTCTACTCTAAAGTGCTGAGCAGCATCCTTGGTCTCCTTCCTGATGGTTCCAGTGGCAATATCTCCCAAGCTACTTCCTTTAAAAAACTTTTTATTTATTATTTTTATTTTATGTCTATGAGTGTAATGCCTGCACATGTGTAAATGCATCCAGGTCATGCAGGGCCCATGGATGTCAGAGGAGGGTGTCAGATCCCCTAGAACTGGAGTTACAGACCATTGTTAGCCGCCACGTGGGTACTGGGAAATGAACCTGGGTCCTCTGCAAGAGCAGTCAGTGCTTTTAACCATCTTGCCAGCCCTAGGCCCATGCTACTTCTTTTTTTTTTTTTTTTTTGGTCTTTTTGAGGTCTTTTCGAGACAGGGTCTCCCTGTAGCCCCAGCTGTCCTGGAACTCACTCTGTAGACCAGGCTGGCCTTGAACTCACAAAGATCTGCCTGCCTCTACCTCCCAAGTGCTAGGATTAAAGGCATGCGCCACCACACCTGGCCCATGCTACTTCTAACAAGAACCAGTCTGTTAAACCAAATATGCCTGAAGGAGGCAAAATTCAGCCTCTGCTTAAACCACAATCTTTAAAAAAAAAATTTATTTATTTTTTATGTGTATGAATGTACTGTTTGCATGTAGGTTTGTGCACCCGTCTTGTGCAATGCTGTGGAGGTCAGAAGAGGGTGTCGGATTCCCCTGGAACTGGGAGTTAAAGACAATTCTCAGCCACCATGTGGGTGCTGGGAATTGAACCCAGGTCCTCTGCAAGAGCAGTTGGCGCTCTTAACCACTTGGCCATCTCTCCAGCCCCGCAAACCACAATCTTATTATGTCTTTTTGTTTGTTTGATTTGTTTAGAGCTACATACATTGCTATTATTCATTTTTTTTAATAATTTTTTTAAATTTATTTTTGTATGTGTATGAGTGTACTGTCTGCATGTAGGTTTGTGCACCCGTGTCGTGCAATGCCGCGGAGGTCAGAGGAGGGTGTTGGATTCCCCTGGAACTGGAGTTCTCCTGGAATTGGAGTTACAGACGGTTCTTAGCCTCCATATGGGTGCTGGGAATCGAACCTGGGTCCTCTGTAAGAGCAGTCGGTGCTCTTAACCGCTAGGCTATCTCTCCAGTCCCTATTATTCATTTTTTTAAATTAAGGAAGCAATAGAGAAAAGAGATCAAGACAAAGATGATAAACTACCAGCTAATAGGAATATAATCCTGGGTTTGGTCCTTACCACATACACAAAAATCTGTGTGTGTATGTATGTGTGTGTGTGTATTTATGTATGTATGTATGTATGTATGTATGTATGTATGTATGTATATGTCTGTGTCTGTGTGTCTATACATCATGTGTGAGTGTGCATGAGTTCAGAGGATAACTTCAAGTGTCAGTTTTTGACTTCTTTTTTTTTTTTTAGACAGGGACAAGCTGGCCTTGAACTCACAGAGATCCACCTGCCTCTGCCTCTGCCTCTGCCTCTGCCTCTGCCTTCTAAGTGCTAGGATTAAAGGCAAAGGTGTGCACCACCACGCCTGGCTTAAAGATAATTCTTAGCCGCCATGTGGGTGCTGGGAATCAAACCTGGATCCTCTGCAAGAGCAGTCAGTGCTCTTAAATGCCGAGTCATCTCTCCAGCCCCAAGTTTTTGACTTCTTCTTCTTTTTTTTTTTTTGGTCTTTTTGAGACAGGGTCTCCCTGTAGCTCTGGCTGTCCTGGAACTCACTCTGTAGACCAGGCTGGCCTCGAACTCACAGAGATCCGCGTGCCTCTGCCTCCCAAGTGCTAGGATTAAAGGCGTGCGCCACCACGCCCGGCATTTATTTCTATATGTGTATCAATGTACTGTCTGCATGCAAGTTTGTGCACCCGTGTTGACTTCTTAAGGTAGAAGAGAGAGAGGGCGCCTTGTTCACTACTGTATACTCCAGGCTGGCCCGCCTTTGAACTTCTGTCTCCACTTCCTACCTCACTGTAGGAGTGCATCAGGATTAGAGACAGGTTGCTACTGTGTCCAGCTTTCCAGCTTCATTACATGGAGCTCAGGGTCTCTTGTTTACACGATGGCAAGTGCTATGCCCATCTCCCCAGCCAGACCTTACCACAATTTTAGAAAAAAAAAATTGACTGAGTTATCAGTATTTAAAATGGAGGCTGGTGTAGTAACACAGCACTCAGGAGGCAGAAGCAGGTGGGTTTCTGTGAGTTCCAGGCCAGCCGCTAGGGCTACATAGTAAGACCTGGTGTCGTCCCCCCATGCCCCCCCAAAAGGGATCATTTCTGATTTGATTCTTCTTGAAGAATTCAATGATCATGTGGTTCTAGGTTCATATTCCTAGACATGATTCCCAAGTGCTGAGTAGTGGCTGCTCCCTTAAGGACGAAAATGAAATCTTTACTTGCTTTATAGAATCAACTGCTTGGCTTGTGAGCCAAGCACTGTGGCACATCCCTGCACAGTACGTGGGAGGTTGAGGCAGGAGAATTGTGAGTTCAAGGCCAGCCTGGGCTAAATACTAAGATGAAAGGAAAGAAGGGAGGGAGGGAGGGAGGATAGGCAGGAAGAAAGGAGAGAAGGGAGGAGGACTGTTGACTCAAGGCCATTTGGATTTGAGATCCTTGAGGTCCTGTTTCTCATATAATGTTCTGCCCTTACCTGCCATTGGGTCAGCACCTGGAGACAGCACAAAAATCAGTGGTGCACAGCAGTTGGAGTCCCTGTACGATCCCTGGAGATCAAAGGTGGGGGGCTCCACGAATGTCTTTCCCATGTTTTCATAAATGAACTCTCGAATGGCTGGGACCATCTTGTCAGGCCGCAAACATCGGAGAATCACCATCCTCTCTAGTCCTTGAAGGAACTTCCAAGACGAAGGAAATACCTCCTCATGGGGACAGGCTGAGTCATAGATCTGTTTCCACTCACTGACATTTAACTCCACATGTTCCATGAGACCCTTCAGTCTGGGTAAGGAGGATGCTCGAACAACCTCACCCCATGACTTCTCAGACAACCATTCAGGAGCAGGATTGGGGAAGGGGTTTTCCAGGGCCACGCCTCCAGTTAGAAGAAAGTACCAGATTTCCTCATCGACCTTCTTTTTCTCCTTCAAGATGCCCATGGTCAAGAGGAGGGAGAAGAGTAGCTTGTCTTTTTCAAATAGTGAGCGGCACACATTGTTGTAGATGCTCAGGGTGAAATGTTCGATGATGTACTTGATACGCAGATCTAGCTCTTCGCTCTTGCTGCTGTTGGCCAGGGACTGCACATAGAGGTTGATGAACCACGTCAGGGAGTATTGGTACATGGGCTCGATGTGGGCCAGGTCAGAGATGCAGAAGAATATGGTGGCAGAATGTATAGCTACTGGCTTGTAGCCCATTCGGGTCTCATCGATCTGTGTTTCTGTAATGGAAGCAATTTTCTGCTTTTTGGAGATTTCCTCAGATAGCAGTTTGGAGGACGACAAGACTCTGATGGCAGTTTCATCCTCCAAGATGTTGCCCTCAGACAGAGAGAGGACCTCTAGGATCCTGTCTTCAACTTCCTTTAGCTGCTTCTTATTCTCGGCACTTTCTAAAATCAACTCATTCTTTTTCTCTTCTAGTTCCGGCTTCTCCTTGGCAGCCACAATACCAAGGAGTTGATCTTGGAGACCCAAGGGAGTGATCATGAAGTTGAGGAGACAGACTTTTACAGCAACTTCAGGAAGATAATGTGGATTCCTCAAATGAGTGGTGATATAGAACTTAAAATCCTTTGAATATTCGATGATATTTTCACCCAACCGCATGTACTCAACCCCTTGCTGTTTAAATGTTGCCTTGAGCAAGATGGGTTCAATACAGGCATCCAGCTCTTCTCCAATGTTTTCCAGTAAGACCGGGTTGCCAAACTGAATGGCGTTTTCCAGTAGCCTTACATAGTTGGTATCAGAGAACTTGATGACAGACAGTTTGTTTGTTTTTTCCATGTTCTTCACCCACTTATTGGCCTGTCCCTGAGGGTCAATCATCAAGGGCCAACGTCTGGAATTGGATACAATGATGCCATTGTCAATAGAGAAGGAGTCAACGGGAAGCCCGGCTATCTGCCAGGCACGGATTTTTATGGGATCTCCTAACGTATGGCTGAGGCTGAAGTCGGTGGAGACAGGAATGACCTTCTCCTTACAGCACTCTAACCAATCGTTTTGACATTCGGCCCGATAATCCACTGTGAAGGCGCCCAGGTAAGCCACAGTCCCCGAGGACAACAGCACATCTCCTGTCAGATTAACATAGTGGATCCCCAGCTGCCTGGCAGCTTCTGTCCATCTGTCCTTCTCTCCCCCCAGACCACTAATCAGCTTCTCTGCTCTGATCAACTTTTGGGAGCAGAGCTCAATGTTTTCCTCCAGCGCCTGTTTCTTGATGTTCATTTCTTCAAACTCATCACTGAGAGCCTGGAGCCGGTCTTCCACTAGCTGCAGCTCTGCCCGTTTCTGGTTCAGCTTGGCCATCTGTATTTCCAGCTTCCCCTCAGCTTCCTTCAGCCGCTCCCGTTTGGGAGCCACCACCTTGGCCACACGCTCATACACCTCCATGGCCCTCACCCACTTGCACAGACCTTCACAGGCGGATGACACGTTTTTAATGATGGATGGCTGGAAATCGGGATGATCAATGAATCTTTCCCGGATCCGCTTCATGACCGCTGCGGGAATGTTGTCTTTGTCATATGTCTTAAGACTCTCTAAGAACTTCAGGTCTCCAAGGATCTTTCTTGATACCCCCCAGTAATCTTCTATCATCTTACCTGTTCAGTATAAGAGGGAGATGTATTGAGACATTCTGCTTGACATGTACAATTCTACAAAACTACTTAGATTTTTCCAGGGGAAAAAAACCCAAGCTTCCCCCCACGGTCTGAGAAGCCTAGGCACTCTCTTTCTCCTCATCTGCGCTTTGACCCCTACACTTGGGTCATGAAGAACTCTCCTTCAGTTCCTCCATGATACCAAGTTCTTAACCATGAGTCCTTTGCCTATGCTATAAGTGGCGTCTCCTTGTTTCCAGGCCTTCTTCAGGCCCCTACCTACCTACCTACCTACCTACCTCCCTCTCTAGAGATAGCGTCTTGATAAATAGCTCAGGCTAGCTTTGCATTTATGATGCCCCTGCCTCAGCTTCCTGAATCCTGGGATTACAGGCATGCTTTATCATTCCTGAGTAGGTCTTAATTTAAAAGCAACCTCTATGGAGAAGTTTCTCTCAACTTTTATTGAAGGGGGAGTTCCTCCTCCCTCCCCTGCCATTTTCTTTCTTCTTGCCTGCTAGCATTCTGTTTATTCTGTTCTCTTGATTGTATTTATTGCATTATGTCACTTTTTGTTTACTTTCTAGTCTCTCTCTCTCTCATCTTTTTCTCTCTCTGTCTCTCAGTGTTTGGATTGGAACATGCCTTATGCATGTTAGTGCTCAAACTGACTTATATCTCCAGTGTCTCTAGATTTTGTACAGTGCCTAGTACTCAGTTATCAATAAATATGAACTGAATGAATGTTACCTTCAATCCTTTCATAGATAGAGAGGGCAAGAGGATCCACACCTGTGAGCATGTGTTTAGGATATTCTTCTTAAACATATTTTATTTGTTATTTTTATTTTATGTATATGAATGTATTGACTGCATGCATGTAAGTGCACCCAGGTCATGCAGTGCCCATGGACAATGCTGGTCAGAAGAGTCGGTGCTGGGAATCAAACTTGGATCTTCTCCAGTACTCTTAACTGTTAAGCCACCTCTCTTGCCCCTGGAATATTTTTTTTCAAGTCTGAGAGATAGGTTGGATGAAACCCAGTTAGTTCTCTTATGATAGATAGTCTGAGTAAGTGAGGTAGCCGTGTTGGAGAGCACGACAGGAGGCCACCTGTAGCCTGTCCAGAAACAAGTTCAGGTGTTATTCTTCTCAACCCCAGACCTGTTAACAAGCAATTGAGTTTCACTATCATCCAGAAACAGTGCTCATTTTGTTGACATGGTGGGAAAAATTGAGATCCTGTTTGGTTTATGATACTTCCCAAGCTGAGCCTCATGAACAGAGTTATACTTTGAGGACATGAGATGGAGTTTAATGTGTCCTGTTCCTGTGTACAGTGCAGCAACCAGCCAGATAATTCCTGTGGAGGCTTTTGCATTCAGGAAAATGATCTGCCTCATTTAAATTCCAGGGGCCCAAAGCTAACTCAAGTGCTCTTTTGTCCATCCTATTACACTCACTAAGTTTCATGGTTAGGTTAATAACATGCACAGTTTAACAATGGTGAGTTCTGAGCTGATGAGCAGGGACCCTCAGTAAGAACTGCCGTTCATAATCTGGCCATGTTCTACCTCATCAGATCTCTACCTACCTGCATCTTAGATGTACCCAAGAGCTTTAAAAAAAACACCAGGGTTCAGGTTGCAATGCAGACCAATGAAATAAAGATCTTTAGAAATAGAACTTGGGCTTCAGCATTCTTTAAGCTCCCCGTGTGCTTCTGTGGTTTACAGTACCAGTAAACTAATCTTTGCTCAGAGCAACTTACTGGAACTCAGCATCTCCTCTGAAGAATTCTTTTTAAAAGTCTACTTCTGGGGGCTGGGGAGATGGGTAAGTTGTTATGAGCACTGACTGTTCGCAGACGATCAGGTTTGGGGATCCAACATCATCTTCTGTCCTCCATAGGCACTGCATGACACAGGTCCACTTACACACATGCAGGCATAACACTCATACACATAATAATTTTTTTTAAGTCTGCTTCTGGGGCTGGGAAGATGGCTCAGTGGGTAAAGCGCTTGCTATGTAAGTGTGAGGACCCAAGTCTGGATCCCTAGCACCCATGGAAAATCTAGGAATTGCAGCATGTGCCTGTAACTGCAATGGCAGGATCTAGTGATGGGAAAATCCTGGAAGACTTGATGGTCAGCCAATGTAGCCTAAGCAGTAAGCTCTGGTTCAGTGAGAGACCGTGTCAAAAAAAAGAATGGGAAATACCTGAAGTTCACCTCTGTCCTCCACATGCACATACGTAGCTGAGAATATTCATGCACACATGAATACATATCCATACAACACACACACACAGACACACAGAGAGTCCACTCCTCTTTAAACATTTCTGAATGACTGTTGGCTTGAAGTCAGCTGGAAAGAGAAAATGCTAAGCAAAGGGAAGCTTATGGGTCCAGAGATGTCAATGACTAGGGACTTCAAACATTCCAGAAGGCATGAAGGACAGCAGGAGTCTTTCCAGGAGGGGAGGGCTCAAAAGGCAAGTGGTTTTGAAAGCTCCTGTTCAGTTCTAAGGCACTAGCTGTAATATAAAGTGTTGCATCAAACTCACTCCCTTCCATTTGGAGACAGTCTCACTATGTGGCTGACCCAGGACTCAAACTTCCAGTCCTCCTGACTCGGCCTCCTCAGCGCTAGGATTCTTGTCATGAGCCCGGCCTTATGCTTGGCCCTCGGCTTCTTTCTTCCAGCTTCTTGCTATTCCTTGCCTCCTGTTTCTAAAGCTCTGCTCTCTGCCTCTATTTCCACACCCCAAGTTTCTGCCTCTAACTTTCCATTTCCAGCCACTGTTCCTTCCCCACCCCAGCCCCCTTCTATACGCCTGTGCTTGTCTTCCTTGCTCCATCTCTCTTCTTTTTTCTACCACTCTCTGCATCTCTGTGATTGCACACGTGTCTGTTTCTGTCTCCATCTGTTTCTCACCCTCAATATTGTTTATGTGTATGAATGTACTGTCTGCATGTAGGTCTGTGCACCCATGTCATGCAATGCCGCAGAGGTCAGAAGAGGGTGTCGGATTCCCCTGGAACTGGAGTTCTCCTGGAATTTTAGTTACAGACGGTTCTCAGCTGCCATGTGGGTGCTGGGGATCGAACCCAGGTCCTCTGCAAGAGCGGTCAGCGCTCTTAACTGCTAGGCCATCTCTCCAGGCAATCCCCTCAACATTTTTTTTTTCTGTCTTTAATCTCAGCACTCAGTAGGCAGAGGTTGGTAGATCTATATGAGTTCGAGGCCAGCCTGGACTATAGAGTGAGTTCTAGGCCAGCTTGGGCTATAGAGAGACTCTGTCTCAAAAAGACAAAAATAAATAAAATAAAATAAAATAAAATAAAATAAAGTAGGGTGGAGAAGTAATTGACAGAGATGCCCAGCTTCTGGTTTACACATTCACACACACACACACACACAGACACACAGACACACACACACACACACACACACACACACACACACACACGAAGCATCAGCAAAACATTTGAGTACACAAACACTTCTCTAAATTCCTGCAAAATGAAAGGCTCCTGCTTTGGGGGTTCCTGGACCAGGATGGCTCGGGATAGGCGTGGTTACCAGAGCCACTGGGGTCTGGCTTCCTCTCTGGCTTCAGCCCCTTCATGACACAAATGCTCTCCATCACCAGCTTGACAGGGCCTGGTGGGTTCTGCATAGACTTCACCAAGGTGATGTCAGCCGGATTCAGGGTGTCCAGAGCAGCGAGCGCAGCCTCAAGTGCTGGCATGGCCTCAGCCAGATCTCCCTCACATTCATTCTGTAGAGCACAGAAACAAAAGGGGTGAGAGGTCATTGCCTGGTTCTGACCACTGCTGGCAACAGGAATTGTGGCTGCAGTTTGGATGTCTGGGACATCGGAGCACTCGCCTTGTGAGTGACCTTAAGCATTAAGCTCAAATCAGGGCAATAAGCATTTCTCTCTCTTTGGCTTTACATTTATTTATTTATTTATTTATTTATTTATTTATTTATTTATTGAGATAGGGTTTCCTTGTAGCTTCAGCTGGCCTAGAACTTGCTATGTAGACCAGGCTGGCCCCAATCTCACAGAGATTTGCCTACCTCTGCCTCCAGAGTGCTGGGATTAAAAGTGTGATTCTGCTGGGCGTGGTGGAGCACTTCTTTAATCCTAGCACTTGGGAGGCAGAGGCAGGCGGATCTTTGTGAGTTCAAGGCCAGCCTGGTCTACAGAGTGATTTCCAGGACAGCTGGAGCTACAGGGAGACCCTGTCTCTAAAAGACAAAAATAAATAAATAAAATAAAAAATAAAAGTGTGTTTCTATGTGTTGTGAGACTTTTAATTCTTCTAGCTGTTTTGAAATACAGAAAAACTTTTGCAGCAGTTGGAGAGATGGCTCATCAATTAAAAGCACTGGCTGCTCTTGGAGAGGACCCAAGTTCAGTTCCCAGCACCCACATGGTGGCTAACAACCATCCCTAACTCCAGTTCCAGGGGATCCAATGCCCTCTTCTGGTCTCTGTGAGCATTGTACAACATGGGCACACTTGCATACATGCAAGAAAAACACTCATACAAAAAATAAAAATAAATAAAATTGTTGCAGACTATGGTTACCTATCTATGTTATATAGCACAAAAATTAATTCTTCCTATCAGACTCTATTTTGATACCTGTTACCTAATTCTTTAAAAGTTAGGTTTAAAATTTTTTTGTATGCCACTTCTGTGTGTGATTTGTGTTTGTGTGTGTGTGTGTGTGTGTGTGTGTATTCTTGCTATGGCATGCATGTGGAAGTCAAAGGACAACCTCTGGTATTGGGACTTGGGTCTTGCCATCCGCCTTATCTGAGATGAGATCTCCTGTACTTTACTAGTCTATGACCCTCCAGGGATCCTCCTGTCTTAATCTCCCATCTTGTCATGGGAATGCTGGGATTATGGTCATGCATGTGGTATCTCTGTGTCTTTTACATGTTCTGGGGATTCAAACTCAGTTTCTCAAGCAAGCACTCTACCCAGTTTGCCATTTCTTGGTCATATATACTATTTTTTTTTTTTGAGGGAGGGTCTCCCTATAGCTTCAGCTGGCCTGGAACTCCCTCTGTAGATCAGGCTGGCCTTGAACTCACAAAGATTTGCCTGCCTCTGCCTCCCTAGTGCTGGGATTAAAGGCAAGCACCACCACACCCCACTCCCTAATTTTTTTTTTTAAAGAAAGAAGACTTCTTCCTGAGTATTCAAATTGAACACATCCAGAATGTTTGTTGATCTTGTTATTTAGTTAATTTTTAAAAATAGATTTGTGGATGGGGTTTAAATAAGCACTCTACCACTGAGCTACAGCCTCAGCCAATTTTGTTAGTTTGCTGATGGCCACTGATTTGTTGGTATAGCTAATCTGCATTCTTTTCTTCTATCTCTTCCAAGTGTATCTGTCCCTGTGTGTGTGTGTGTGTGTGTGTGTGTGTTGCTTATGTTAAAGTTAGAGGACATCTTGCAGGATTCAGTTCTCTTCTTTCCCATGTGCGGCATCTCAGGGATTGAATTCAAGTAGTGAAGCTTAGCAATAAGTGTTTTACCTGCTGAGCCATTTCACTAGCCCCTATTTGTTAACTGAAACACAAAACCAATAGAAGACATGGCCTTCCCCAACTAAATAAGAGGAAGTACCTGTGCATGCTACATCACAGGTGGGCCTTATAAACATCACGCTGAGTGAGAGAAGTTAGACATAAAGGCCATCTGTCACATGGCTCACTCCTATGAAATGTGCATAATGGGAAAATCCACAGAGAGAATAGGTAGGTTAGTGATTGCTTGGTTGGGGAGAGGAGGAGTTGTGAGTAACTGATAAAGGGAATTGATTTCTTTTCAGTGTGATTGATGAAAATGCTCCAGAATTAGGTAGTAGTGATGGCTGCACAGCTCTGAGAATGCACTAAAACCACTGAAGTTAAAAGGCAAATATTATAAGGTATGTAGTTTATATCTCAATCAAAAAAGCAAAAAGCTTACTAGGATAGGCTTTTAGAACTGGAAGGGCTCGTTTGAACTAGTGAGTCACTCAAATTTTATTAAGAGAAAAAAATTGTAAAATAAAGTGAATTAGCAAGACCACACAGACTGTGAGTCACAGAGTTGGGCTTCTGGCTTATTTAGCAAATTCTTTGTTAATTCACCGAGTCCAAGTGTGATCACACAGCCAGGACTCAGTTCTTTGTGGCATGGTATTGTTATACATCCCAAACTATCCTTAAACTTGCTTTGTAGCCCAGGCTGGCCTTGAACTCATGAACCTCTTTGTCTTCTGAGTGTTTGGATAACAGGTTTGTCCAGGCCTCATTGAGAACATCACTTCTTAGGCAACTTCAAGTAGCATGTGTTTAAGTCTTTGTAACTCAAAAGTTTAATGTTCCAGGCAAACAAAATATTGTTTCACCTCCTGACATATATGCATGTGCATGTTCATAAACACTGAATCTTCTACAAAATTCAGAACTTCAATGAAGGACTTCAGTGATTATGGAGAGGTTGAAAATTGGCACAGCCTAATCACAATTTATCTTGGGATATAGTTAGCTCGCCTCTGTGTCTGACTTCTTCTTGTGACTTAACAGGCAAAACCTCTGTGTTTGACTTAACATTCTTGTGACTAACAGGTAAAAATGATGTGATGTATCAACTTAACAAAACTCAAGTTTCTACCAACAAAAGTCTAAGATGTCATCAAACAATATCTGAGGTCTACAGCTGGTGGTCCCCTGCACTGCTGTAACTCACCGACCTGACATCTCCACCGATGTAATTTAAAGTATCTTGATTTATGACTTTCTTTGTTCTGTTACTATAAAAATGTCATCAAACTGTTATGACACTGGAACATGAAATTTGGGATAACCTGAGTCTGTGTTTCTGGGCTATGGTCATTCATATTTGACTCCAGAATAAAGTATCCTCTTTGAGGTGAGAGTTGAATTTTGTATCAGCAGTATCATATTCATAATGTATATAAGTCTGTATATATTATGGATTTTTTTTGGTCTTTTTGAGACAGGGTCTCCTTGTAGCCCCAGCTGTCCTGGAACTCGCTCTGTAGACCAGGTTGGCCTTGAACTCACAAAGATCCGCCTGCCTCTGCCTCCCGAGTGCTAGGATTAAAGGCGTGCGTCACCACGCCCGGCTATTACGGATTTTTTTTAAGTTTTCTGCTTTACATATAGCAATGTTTTATTTTGCTTCATCATGTTAGTTTCTATCTCCTCATAAGCTACATCAAATATCCCTATTAAAATGGAATGCATGGCCAGGCATGGTGGACATGCCTTTAATCCCAGCACTAGGGAGAAAAAGGCAGGTGGATCTCTGCATGATTGAGACAGGCCTGGTCTACAAAGTGAGTTCTATGCCTGCTAGGGCTACAGGGAGACCCTGTGTCAAAAACTCAAATAATAATAATAATAAGTTTTTATTTTTTATTTATATATTTTTTATCAACTCTAGACCATGTCCCCCATCCTATCCCCCCACCCCACCAGAGCTCATGCATTCTGCCAAACATGCTTTTCATCTCTTTCTCAGTCTTTCTCAATATTCTCCATGTGGAAGTTGACTGTTTTGAGCAGAAGTTCACTGTTTCAGTCAGTTCTTGTAGTCTTTGATGCAGTTCCTTTATGTTGTGGGGTGTTGTTGTTTGCAATATGATCACTCCCCAAGCTGCTTTGGACAAAAGCTCAAGGGCCCATGCACAAGAAATACTTCCAACCAGGTAATTGGCACTAGATTCCACATATGAGGATACTTTGTTCGTTTTTCTTATACTGTGACGTGTTGTTTCACCTTCGATGCTGTCCTATGGGATTTCATGCCATTTTCTGCAAAGCTCATG
>VZQC01008130.1:1553478-1632183 GCA_009823505.1 Rhizomys pruinosus
TTTTCATCTATTATTCTGTTGAAGATCTGATCAATACCATTCTCTTGGGATTCTTCTCCTTCCTCTATTCCTATGATGTGGAGGTTTGATCTTTTCATAGTGTCCCACAGTTCCTGGTTGTTCCACTTTTGTGTATTTTTAAATTTTTCATAATCTTTCCTTGAGGTTTTTAGTTGTTCTGTGTTATCTTCCAGGTCTGATATTCTTTGTTCTGCTTCCTCCATTCTGCTTCTGAGGCTTTTTCCATTCCTTTCCTCTTGATTGGATGAGTGTTTGATTTCCTTTTTCATTTCCTCTTCTGATTTCTTTAGTATTTCTACTTCCTTTTGGAGCTCCTCAATCTCTTCTTGTAGCTCTTTGCTTTGCTGGTTGGTTTCCTTATCTTTTTCAGCATGGGATCTTTTCAGTGTTTCTACTTCCTTCTGGAGTTTGTCATTCTCTCTCTCTAAGCCCTTCTTCAGTTCTTCATTCTCTTTTCTTAGTTCTTTGATTTGCTCTTTATAATTCTGTAGTTCTTTAAGTATGTTCACAATTGTGTTTCTGCTATCTGTGTCCTGGGCCATCCCCAGGGGGATCCCACTGTAGGAATCTTCCATAGGGTTGGTAGAGCTTGGTGCGGGATTATTCTGCCCCTTTCCCATGTTGTCTCTTCTTCGTGTTCCTGACATATGGGCTTCTCCTTGCCTGTATTCCAATGTGAGTCCCTTCACTGTGTTGAAGGCTTGCTTTGCTTGCCTCCTTCAGATGCCTTCATAATCCCAGTTGGTGTGGGGGGGTGTTCTTTAGCCCACACCCCGGTACCTGCTCTTCAGCTGGTCTGGGGAGATCTCAGATCTCAAGACTCACACAACCTTACCTTTTATACCAGCTGGGAGGATAACTCTACCCCCACAGCCACAAAAGCCAATTAAGCCAAAGACAACTGGATTAAATAGATTAAGTCAAACAAGAATCAGCCTTGCTGAAACACCCAGCTCCTACCCACCTAACTGTGCTTGCTTCAGCTGGTCTTGAGAGATCTCCAATAATAATAATTTTTTAAAAAATGGAATGCCCTGCCTCAGATAGCAATAATGGCTCAGTCAACATGTTCATACTTGGTCCTTAGCACATGTAGCAGAGTCCAAACCAATAGAAAGAACCCCCACTTTTCTTTTCTTTCTTTTTTTTGGGGGGGGTCTTTTTGAGACAGGGTCTCCTTGTAGTCCCAGCTGGCCTGGAACTTACTCTGTAGACCAGGCTGGTCTTGAACTCACAGAGATCTGCTTGCTTCTGCCTCCTGAGTGCCTCCTGTCTGTCATGGTTAATTCTACAGGAGGTTTAGGGTAGAGATGGTAAAAAATGTTGCCTCAGCCATAGCTCTGGACACTGGGTAAATTTCAAAGATCCCAAGGTGCTCAAGTTCTCACATTGCCAACTGCTTCACATCAGGCTCTTATAGCACATCAGACAGCTAGGGGCCCTGCCACACCTCCGTAGATCCTGGCACCTCTGCTCCTTTTCCTAAGGAACAAAGTCTGGCTTCCACATCAGTTTTGCTATAAGCTGGTTTTTCAGGTGACTCTAAAGGGCCTCTCACTGTGACACATCCTAATAGAAATTTTCAGCATTGGTTGCACTTCAGCCACCAAGCAGCACTCCACACCCAGAGACTCTGATTCACTCAGTCTGGGTGGAGACTGGCCATCTGCATTCTCAAAACTCCAGAAGTGATTCTGACAGTGGCTCTGTTGAGAAATCCCACTTTACATCACCGAAACACAGAAATCAAAGAGCAAGTTCAGTGCCCAATAGAGGAGTGGTCACTTGATATGTGATGTATTCTTCCTCCAAATGGTCATTGAGAAGTTTGTATGATGGGCCAGGGTAATGGTTCATTTGGTAAAGTGTTTGCAGCACAAGCATGAAGAACTGAGTTTGCATCCCTAGCACATGCATAAAAAGCTGGCCAGTGTAGTGCATGCCTATAACTCCATCCTTTGTGGGGGAGGAAGACAAAGAGAGGAAAATCCTTAAGGCTCACTGAGTGGCTGACATAGTCAAATCAGGGGGCTTCAGGTTCACTGGGAGACCCTGTCTGAACAATAAAGGCAGAGACTGATTGAGGAGAAACACAGGATGTCAACCTTTAGCCTCCACACATATTCTCATGCATATGTGCACACATCCACATTAACAAGTACACATAATACACACACACACACACACACACACACACACACACACACCAGGCAAAATATGAATACATGACTCTTTGGAAAACCTTTCATAAGATCTCAAAAGAAAACAAAGGCCTGTGAAAATTACAATTATGCTATAGTTGCAGTAATATAAATCCAGCCATGTGGACAGGGATGAGGAAGAAATTTTTAATTGGAGTTGAGACTTGAGAAGGTGCTAAAATTGAATTATTTAAAATTATTTCATGTATGTTGTTATGATACATGTTTGTATGATTAAAACCTTATCATTAAAAATGGCTTCTGAGTCTTAGCAACTCAGGGAACATGAGGGCTGTCAGAGCCTGGTGTGTGTGTGTGTGTGTGTGTGTGTGTGTGTGTGTGTGTGTATGTGCATGTGTGTGGTATGCATGCTTATTAATATGAAATATATTTATGTGAAATATAATCAGAGTTGTAGAAATTTTGGAAGATTATCCTCAATGAATGGGAAGAAATGTTTTATTAGTCTAGGAAGAATTCACCTGTTTTGGTTTTGTTTTTCTTTTTTGACAGTTCTATGCAGCCCAGGCTGGTCTTGAACCCATGATCTTCCTGCCTCTGCTTCCTGAAAGCTGGGATTATAGGCATGTGCCACCACACTGGCAAGAACTGATCAGTTTTACACACTACTACTGTACTTGTGCATCAAGTGGAAGGAGTCCATATCCACCTCTTCTAGTCTCCAAACCTTCCCAGTACAAATTCTGTTTGCACCATGGAGCCCCTGATGTGCATTTTGTCCTGGTCTTGTGAACCGTGTAGAAGAGTGAAGAAACTTAGCAGTCCTAGTGTGGAACACAAGGGCTGGAAGCTTCCAGAAAGCCTCAAGGAATCTGTGGGGGCAAACCCAGGTTTCTTTCTCCTCCTCCCTGGGTAGTTTCTTCTACCTGACTCACCTCCAGGATGTCACTTGCAGGACCCAGGCTCAGATGGCACAACACCAAACCTTGCCCCTCCCACTGAAACCTGAGGTGGCAATTCACTGCTCAGGGTGTGGCAGGGAGTCCTTGTCTCCTCAAAAACTTTGTGTCATCGCTCACCTCCCTCCGAGCCTCTGAGGCTCTCTGTTTTCCTTCACATGCCAGACAGAATCCTGGCTGAAGTGCTCCCCTTTCCACAGGTCCCTGTGCGCTAGCCTTTATCACAGCTATGAGGACAAAGAACAACATCTTTGGGCTGGAGAAATGGCCTAGCAGTTAATAGCGCTGACCACTCTTGCAGAGGACCCGGGTTCGATCCCCAGCACCCACATGGTGGCTGAAAACCATCTTTAACTCCAGTTCCAGGGGAGTTACCAGACACCCTCTTCTGACCTGCACGGCATTGCATGACACAGGTGCACAAACCTGCATGCAGACGGTACATTCATACACATATGGAAAAAAACAAAAAACATCTTTGGAGAACAGCTGACATGAAGCTTAGCCTCCAGCACCGGCTACACACTTTACATGACACTCATGTCGTTGATGCCAAAACTGAGGTTAGGAAGGGCTAGGGCGGCCACTGAAGCTCTGGCTGCTTGGTTCCAGTACAAAACCATGAAAGAGTTGCAAAATCATATGTATCCATGGGATAGACCAGTGATATGAGAGTGGGAAGTGCGCTGGCTGGGGCTTGGTGAGTCAGAACATAAAAGGACAGCATCTTCTTACTCCTATCAATGAGTACAACACAAGGAAACTGAGCCAATGCTGCTAGAATGTCAACTTATTTTTTCTTTTAAGTAAAAGCCAGTTTCATAATTTTTACTTGAAATCACCTGCATTTTAAATGATAACTATTTATGACTTAAAATATTTATTTTATTTTATTTATTTTTTTAAAATTTTTTAATTAATTTTATTTATTTCTGTATGTGTATGAATGTACTGTCTGCATGCAAGTCTGTGCACCCGTGTCGTGCAATGCCGCGGAGGTCAGAAGAGGGTCTCAGATTCCCCTGGAACTGGAGTTCTCCTGGAATTGGAGTTTCAGACGGTTCTCGGCCGCCATGTGGGTGCTGGGGATCGAATCCGGGTCCTCTGCAAGAGCAGTCGGTGCTCTTAACTGCTAGGCCATCTCTCCAGCCCAAAATATTATTTATTTTAAAAAGTATTTATTTTGCTGGGCATGGTGGTGCATGTCTTTAATCCTAGCACTCAGGAGGCAGAGGCAAGTGGATCTTTGTGAGTTCAAGGCCAGCCTGGTCTACAGAGTGAGTTCCAGGACAGCTAGGGCTACAGGGAGACCCCGGCTTGAAAAGACCAAAAAAAAATTATTTTTATTTTGGGTGTATGAGCGTTATGCCTCCAAGTGTATAAGGGCACCCATGTCATGCAGTGCCCATGGCTGGGTAGTTGTTAGCTGCTATGTGGGTGCTGGTCTTCTGCAGGAATAGCCGGTACTCTTAACCACTGAGCCATCTCTCTAGCCCTGACTTAAAATGTTACTGAAGGTGGTAACACATGTGATCCCAGCACTACTGAGGATGAGGCAGAAGGATCATAATTTCAAGGACAGCCTGGGATATGTGTCAATACACTACCTCAAAATAAATTAATAAAATACATTCATAAGGCTGGACATGGGACAAGAGCACTGGATGCTCTTGCAGAGGACCTGGATTTGGTTCCCAGCATCCAACATGGAGGCTCACAACTGTCTATAGTTCCAGTTTCAGGGTATCTGACACTGTCTTTTGGCCTCTACAGGCATTGCATGCATGTGATACACTTACATACATGCAGGCAAACACTCATATATACAACATAAAAATAAAAAATCAGAATAAAAGGTTTTTTTAAGTTTATTAATTTAGCACACGCCTTTAATCCCAGCACTTGGGAGGCAGAGGCAGGCAGATCTCTGTGAGTTCAAGGCCAGCCTGGTCTACAGAGTGAGTTCCAGGACAGCTAGAACTAAAAGGGAGACCCTGCCTCAAAAAGACCAAAAAAAAGTTTATTAATTTATTTTTATGTGTATGAGTATTCTGCCTGCGTGTATGTAAGTACACTGATATTGTGCAATGCCCACAGAGGCCAGAAGAGGATGTCAGATCCCTTAGAAATAAAGTTACTGATGGTTGTTAGCTGCCATGTGGGTGTTAGGAATTACACCCAGACCTTCTGGAAGAGCAGACAGTGCTCTTAACCATTGAGCCATCTCTCTAGCCCTAGAATAAAAGTTTTTAAAACTATTACACACATCTCATAATTCATGTGGTCCCTAGTTGCCAGTTTGGAACTTCTGGAGTAATAGTCAAATACCAGGGCGTTGAGGTCAAAGATCTCTAGATGTGAAAGCTGATTACGTCACTTGACAGCTATGCAACCTGGAGCAAAGCTTGTGTCATAATTTCTTAATGTGTCACCTGGGAATGATGGTACGTGCACTACAGGCTGTTACAGTGACTAAAGCAGTGTGAATTGAGTATCAGAGAACACGATCTCTGTGACGGAAGGGATTTTGTCTACTTTGTTCACTTCTATTTTCCTATTCTCTAAAAATATGCCAGCACATGGTAGGTATTCAATAAATATTTTTTAAACATGAGGAGTAGCTGGTATGTCAGAGGATGGCAAATGGCCGCCTTGGAATCTGGTTCTTGGCACTTAGTAGTCACTGTCTTTTGCAGTTTCCACTGTGTCTTCTACCTAAGCCACTAGGACCATGAGTGAACAAGTTTTGATCATCCAGGACTTTATGTTCCTTATGAACTCTGAGACCAGTGAGGGATTAGACTCTCTTTAAATCATATACCAGAGATAAAGTCTTGGGACTCATTGGAGAAACACCAGTTGGAAGGCCTGGACTTTTCAAGAAAATGCCCAGTGACCTGTTTAGGATTGAAGCCAGACACAGCTTACCTCTTGCTCAAGTTCATATTTGAAGAATGGCCAAAGGTTGGCCGGGCGTGGTGGCGCACGCCTTTAATCCTAGCACTTGGGAGGCAGAGGCAGGCGGATCTTTGTGAGTTCAAAGCCAGCCTGGTCTACAGAGCGAGTTCCAGGACAGCTGGGACTACAGGGAGACCCTGTCTAAAAAAGAACAAAAAAAAAAAAAAAAAAAAGAAGAATGGCCAAAGGAATTCCCTAACTGCCATATGAGGGTACAGGGACAAATGTCTACATAATGAGTTCTAGGCTAACTAGGGCTACAGGGAGACTCTGCCTCAAAAAGACTAAAAAAAAAGAAAAAACAATATATAAAACAACAACAGAAAAACCACCTTCAAATGCAGTCCTTTTGTTTCAATATCATTCAACAAATATTTGTTCTACATGCTAAGCACAACTGAACAAAACTGTGACAGAGGTGAAGAAGACAGCCATGGGGGCTATCTAAGGAAGGAGAATTGTGGACAAAGAATACAGCCAGTGCAAAGGCCCTGGGGAAGGAATAGCCAGGAGGCTAGCGTGGCCAGGACAGAGAGAACAAGGGCAAAGTTAACAGATAAGATTAGATCATGTTGAGTCCTGGCCTTGATTCTGCGTGGGATGGAGAATATTTGGAAAATAAATAATTCTTCTTAGAAAGAACAGGTGCCCCAAAATCTTGCTTCATCGGCTCCTACCTAAGCGATGCAGGAAAACTCTTTATGAGTTTTCATCTACTCTTTATGAGCCTTGGTTGTTTCATCTGCAACATGTGCGTGATCACATCCAGGCTGCAGAGCTGGCTTCTGCGTTGTCCTACCTTGATTGCATGGGAGACGGCAGCAGCAGCATTGGCTTCGTTTTCATCTGCCTGGACAAGAAGCTTCTTGGCATCGGCTTCTCTTGTCTCTGCTTCAATTTTCACCATCATTCTGTCTGTCTCCTCGGAGGTGAGGATGAGTTGAGGTTGAAGGGCGGTCAGTTCTTTTTGCATGACGGCCACCTTGCCAAGAGAAAAGGATGGAAGAGACTCAGGGTCAGTTGTGTCAACACTCAAAATGCACAGTTGATGACAGCTGAGATGCAGAAAGTAAGGCCTACTGATTTTGACATAATATTGGTTATATACATTTAAATATATATTTGTATATTGCTTGGTGCTTATGTTTTAATCTTTCAACATTTAGTTATTGGGTTTCTACTATGTGCTGCAGTTTCTAAGAACTGTACCAAGCATAGAGCACAATGGTAAGCTAAAAAATTTAAAAAGCAGTTTCTTCCTTTGATGAGCTTCTAGTCTAGTGCTGGGACAGGAAGAGAGAAACCAAGTCAGAAAAAAATTACAGCTATGTGGGGGTTTTTTGTATTTGAATTTGTATTTGTATGTGTGTGTGTGTGTGTGTGTGTGTGTGTGTGTGTAGGCCAGAGGTTGATGTTGGATGTTTTCTTCGATCACTCATATCTATCTATCTATCTATCTATCTATCTATCTATCTATCTATCTATCTATCTATCTATCTAATCGAGGCAGGGCCTCATAACTAAACCAACAATTTGGCTTGACTATTTGGCTTGTCAAGCTAGCTTGCTTGCTCCAGGGGTCATTTGTTTCTGCCTCCCCTGTGTTGGGATTATAGGTGGTTTGCTATGCCAACATAGCATTTATATGGATTCTGGGATCCAAACTCTGGCTCTTGTACTTGCATGGCAATTGCCTTATGCCTGAGCCAGTTCCCTAGCTCCTAAAGCTACTTTTTTTTTTTTTTGTTATTTATTAGTTACTCTGTGTGTCTGTGTGTGTGTGTGTGTGTGTGTGTGTGTGTGTGTGTGTGTATCAGACTGGCCTTCAACTCTCAGTATAGCCCAGCCTCTTGAACTCTCAATTCTGCCTCAGTCTCCACGAATGCTGGGATTACAGGTGTGTGCTACATGCCCCCCTGGAAGGAGCTTGGAGGGCTAGTTCTTCTACTGCTATGGAGTGAATGTCTCCCTCAAATTCATATGTTTAAGCTTAGTTTGGAAATCATGCTATTTGGCAATAGGGCTTTTGGAGGTCATTAGGCTTAGAGGAGATCACGAGAGTGGACTCCTCATGGTGGGATCAATGCTCTTATGAAGAGGAGGATACAGAGGTTCTTCCCCACTCAGAATGTGGCAGCATCTGCTACACAGCCCTGACAACCTCAGTTCGATTCCTAGAGCCCATGTAAAGGCAGGAGGAAAGGGCTGGTGAGATGACTCAGTGGGTCAAAGCCCTTGGCATCAAGCCTGACAATCTGAGTCTAATGGGACCCACATGGTACACAGAGAGAAGTGACCCCCCCCCCAAGTTGTCCTCTTCCACATGCACACTTCCTCCAAATACATACCGCGGCAAGCAGATGCCAACACACATACATGAAATAAGAATAAACTAAAAATTAAGAAGGGTCTGAAAATCAGGAGGAGGAGAGCTGGCACGGGTGGTGGGTCTGCCACTGCCTTGAGCTTGACTTGTTCAAACTAAAGTTTGTTGTTTCTAAGCCACTTGGAGTATATTATTTTTAAAAGTTTTAAAAATATTTATTTATTATTTTTATTTTATGTGTATGAGTGTTTTGTCTGAATATATGTAAGTGACATATATCATGCAATGCCCGAGGAGGATGTCAGAAGAGGGCATTGGATGCCCTGGAACTGGAGTTATAGACTGCTGTTAGCTGTCGTGTGGGTGGTGGTAACTGACCCCAGGTCCTCTGGAAGAACAGCAAGTATTCTTAACCACTGAGCCCTCTCTCCAGCCTCATGGTAGCTTTTTTTTATAGGAACCTGCAGCCTGCCCTCTGAAACTTTTCTGCCAGGAGTCATCCTGGTCTGTGTTCAAGTACCTTTAGTGACTGGGGGAGGGGGCGCTCCATGCTTTGCAGGGCATTTTTTCAGAAAACTAAATTAATTAGATTTTTCTGATGAAGAGCTAGAATGTATTCCCCTATGCTTTTTACACCCCCCACCCCCAACCTATCTGGGAGCATGTCAAACTGGCTTGGTTATAAACAGGCCATGGAGCCAAGCCAGTCTGAACTTCAGTTTCAGTGTGACCATTCACCATGTTGTGCGGCCACAGGCCATCATCTGGCCTCTCTGTGCTGTGGTTTCTGTCTAACAGGAGACAGTGGCTGTTTTTCTCCCACACAGTGCCAGGCATGTGACCTATAGAAGGGAAAGCATGCTAACTGGTGCTGTTGTTCCCTTTTCTGGTCTAGATTGTTTTAGTTCTGTTCCTCCAACAACATATTTTCCTCAGCCTTGTTTAGAGAGACTCTAGCTTTCAACATCTGTCTAACAGCCAAGGATTCTGAGTTGGACAGATCATCCTCAGGACCAGAGCAGTGAAGTCTATCTCTGGGATTCTCTCTGTCCCATCATAGTGTCACAGCGACAGGTCAGATCACTGTAAAGGCAATCCATGCCTCAGTTATTTACTGAAAATCCATCTGTTAACATGGTTCCAATTTTAGATGGCTGGTCAAGTGGCTTCAAGCACAAATCAATGAATAATTCAGACACCAGGCATTCTCCAAAGAGCTTTACTTCTGTCAATTCTTTTTATCTTTGTAATAGCTTGATACACTAAAAACTGTTATAATTACCTTTTTTTTTTTTTTTTTTTTTGGAGACAGGGTCTCCCTATAGCCCCAGCTATCCTGGAACTCCCTCTGTAAACCAGGCTGGCCTTGAACTCACAAAGATCCACCTGCCTCTGCCTCCCAAGTGCTGGGATTAAAGGCGTGCACCACTACAACTGACATAATCACCTTTTAATAGAAGAGGTAACTGAGGCCCAAAGAGGTGAAGTAATACTTTCAAGGTGGAAAAGAGGGAGAAGAGAGGAGGAGAGGAGAGGAGAGGAGAGGAGGGGAAGGGAGGGGAGGGGAGAAGAGGGGAGGGGAGGGGATGGGGGAGACCTGGCTGGCTGGGAATACATTCATTATGTACACCAGGCTGGCCTCCAACTCAGAGATTCATCTGCCTCTGCCTCCCCAGTGCTGGGATTAAAGGTCGGGCCTACCACACCTGGCTTATTGTAGTATTTTGAGAACAAATTAATGCTAAAAACACCACATCATGATGAATAAGACCTTGAAATATTTTTTTTTTGGTCTTTTTGAGACAGGGTTTCCTTATAGCCCCAGCTGGCCTGGAACTCACTATGTAGACCAGGCTGGCCTTGAACTTACAGAGATCCACCTGCCTCTGCCTCCTGAGTGCTGGGCATGCACCACCATGCCCAGCAAGACGTTGAAATTTTAAAGATGGGATTACATGAAATGGAGATTAAAATGAAGCAGGTAAGATGAGCTGTGCAACAAAGGTTAGATCTTGTCTTTATGTGTGCCTCTAGCCTGAACACCCCCACCCCCCGCCCATGTCTTGGGCCTGTCCCCTTTCTCCTTTGGAAGTGCTCACTTGGGAAGAGGCAAATTCCAGTTTCTGCAAGCCTGCCAGGTAGCGGTTCCTCATTGTGTCCACCTCTTGCCTCTTGCTATTCAGGAGCGTCTTGAAGGTTAGGATCAGTTCCAGGTAGGAGGTGGGGGTCACATAGTTGTGTCTGAGAAGCGTGTCATAGTAATCAACCGAAAGCTTCTTCACACTTTCCTGAAAGTATTTGCACATGGAGACGACCCTGCCAAGAGCATCAGACAGTTAGGATCCAGGTTTCCTACCGGGAGATCTAACATGGCTTTACTAACAGACACCAGGGCATTAGAAGGCACACACCCTGGCTGTGGTCCACCAGAATTCAGCAGGTGAACAGAAGGGAGAAGAGTGGTGGAAGTGAATTCTTTTATTAGGATGACCTCTGACCCCTTTATGAATCATCAGGGCTTATAAAGGACTTTGTAATCTTTGGCAGTCTGGAGAAGCTTCCTGACTACAGAATAATTTTGATTCCATTGTATTCCCTGTGTGTGTGCCTGTGTGTGTTATGCATGTGCCATAGCGAACATGTGGTCCGACGACAGCTTGTGGGAGTCAGTTCTCTCCTGCCATGTGGGTTCTGGGGATGAACTCAGGTCGTTAGGGTTGGCAGCAAGTGCCTTTACCATGGGATCATCTCACTGGCCTCTGCTTTGTTTTTGGTTTTTGGAGACAGGGTCTTACTGCTTGCCTGGAATCTGCTATGCAGAATGGGTCCGCCTTGAATGTGTGGTGATCCTCCTGCCTCTGTCTCCTGAGTGCTGGGGTGACAGGCTTGTGCCACCACATTCAGGTAGAAAGATATTTCATAATGCACAGAATAAGATAGGCAGACATATAAAGGAAATCAATTACAAAGAAATACGCCTTTCTGAAATCTTTTTTATTTAGACAGATTCTTACTATGCAGCCCTGGAACTTGTTCTGTAGACCAAGCAGACAGGCCTATAATTCATAGAGATACATGTGCCCCTGCCACCCATACATGACTCAAAATACTTTTTTTCAATATAATGATATTGTGGTTCTCTATTGATATATTAAATCGGGGTCAAAAACCTTTTCTAGAAAGGGTTAGATACTAAATTCAGTGTTGGGGGTCATATACTATCAGCCCAACTTCTAAACTGTCATTGTTGTCCCAAACTAGCTTAGACAATATGGAAATGGAAAGCATGGTTGTGTTCTAATAAACTTTATTGACAAAACAGGTTGTGAATTGAACTTAGTTCACAGATTGCCAGCTACTGTATTAAATAACAGCATTGGGCATCCAGTCTGGAATCAATAAAAATAAAATAAAAAAATAAAAATTTAAAATGCCATAGAAAAACATATAGTGCATATTATACAACGAGAAAAGACTATTTGAAAAGATTATAAACTATTCATGAGATTTTTATTCAGACAAAATTCAGAAAAAAAGTTTAATGATTTCTGGAACAAGGTGAATAGCACTGACAAAGAATTATAACATAGAGGACTTTAAAGCAATACAATTCTATGTGTTAATATACGTTTGCCAAAATGTAAACGATGAGCAATACTGAGTGAACCCCAAGATAAACTATGGACTTCGAGTGCTCTTGTTAAATGAACATTACAGGCTCATAGATGGTAGCAAATGTACCACTGACTGAGAGATATCAATGTTCTTAGAAGCCAGCATGTGTGGGGCTAGAGGGAAGATGGAAGAACTCTGTAATAAACACTCACTATGGTGTAGATATAAAATTTCTTGAAAATAAAGTTGATGAGAAACAGGAAAAAAAAAAGAAAATTCTCAAACTGAACTTAAGGCCATTGTTGCTTTGATCTATGGCCACTTCATCTTCTATTCACTTACTTTAAGTGTTGTATGCAATGCACAAAACATTAAAAAAAAGTACATTAAACATAAACAAAAAACAACCCCCCCCCACATTGAACCTTCTCTGTCAGGTACTAGGGCTATGTATAAAGGTAGGTAAGGTCCCTATCTTTACTTTACAGAACACCCAGGGCAGCAATATTCTTGCTGTTTCTTTAGCCATAATCAAGAGCTTTGACAGCTGGGCGTGGTGGCGCACACCTTTAATCCTGGCACTTGGGAGGCAGAGGCAGGTGGATCCTTGTGAGTTCAAGGCCAGCCTGGTCTACAGAGTAAATTCCAGGACAGCTGAGACTACACTTCACACATCTAAGAATTTTTTTCTCATCTTTAGAAGAACCAGTTTTTTTTTTCTCAGCAGTAGTATGTGCACTGAGAATGTATGCTCCAAAGACACTGAATGACATTATCACTGTCCTCAGGTCTTCATAGCAGTGACAAGAGGGCAACTCTAAGGCAACTTTGAACAATAAAAATTTCTTCTTTTTCAGAAAAAGTGCTTTATTAAATAATAGAATGGGATTTTAAAATGTGAAACATTTGCTACATGTAAATTGAGAAATATCTATGTATATATTTTTTGGTGTTTTTGAGACAGGGTCTCCCTGTAGCTCCAGATGTCCTGGAACTCACTAAGTAGACCAGGCTGGCCTTGAACTCACAAAGATCCACCTGCCTCTGCCTCCCAAGTGCTGGAATTAAAGGTGTGTGCCACCATGCCCAGCCTGAGAAATATCTAAACCAACGTAAATAAACCAGAACCTGGGGTTTCAGCGGAGGATATTGGGTACTGGAAGGAAGGTGACACTTACTCTGTCCGAATTTTGTCTTCAAGCTCCACGTCCTGAAGAAATTTGTTGGCCACTAGTTCCAGGGCATCTGTGGGCCAGGCCTGGAACCAGTCAATTGTACAGCAATTGATGAGGGAAGGGAACATCCGCAGACGGTTCCTGAAGGCATCTCCGATTGGACTCATGGCTGATGACAAATAGGCATTGTTAATTTCCTTCCATCAAGGCAGGGAGATGTGAAGGGAAGGTGGAGGGATTTCCAAGAATTTGGAGTAGCTTGGGCAGGGGGCGAGTACTGTTTATTGTTGGTACTACTCCAGGGATGTAGGTGTGAACAACCATGACAACAGCCTGGGAAGCTCAGAGGACTCATGGAATCTTTTCATTTAACTGTGAATGGGTTCTCAGTGTACCACAACAGTCTCCTAACTATCTCATCTTTTTTACACACAGTTGCATCTTTTCGATCCTTTGGGTCCCTTAATCAGGCTGGAGCCCTTTGACCCACTTCCCAGTCTGGGAAGCCAAATGTAGGTATCTGTAGAAGTTGTCTGTGTCTTGTTTCTGACTCTTATTTCCAGCCAACTACATATCCTTGTTTCTGTACCTCATTATTTATTTAGATTTGGTGTGGTAGGAGAAAGCACGATGCATAGGTTTTCAAAATGTAAGGAGGGCAGTGTGGATGAATACTGAGAGGAGAAGCTTGGCTGGGGTTGAGCGTAAGGGATACAGGGGATGGTCTGCTACATGGTCTTGTAAGGCATGGGCTGGAAATTTTGTTCCTGTGGTCCTTAATGGAAAGCAATTTAATTATTTTGATGTGTATCCATACAATCATATTTGCAGTATACAAAAAATATCTCTCTGGATTAGTGGATCAGAAAAGTCTGGAGTAAACAAGAGCAAAGATGTAGCTGTTGGGATGGTGCAGAGCTGGGATCTGTGTGAGACAACAGTGGCTCAGCTAGCAAGGATGTAGTAGAGAGGGAGGAGGGGAGAAGTGAGAGAGAGAGGTGTTCAGCACATCTCCTAGGTGTGTGGACAGATTGGGGATATCATTTGTGGAAAACACCATGTGTTCTGTGCAAGGTAATGTAGTAAGACATGCTCTTTCTCAATTTGGAGAAGTGAAAAGATTCTAGTTGTTCGGAAGTGAGAAAAGTTACTAGAGGAAGCCCAGATTGTGGAGCCCTGGTGGATAGTTTGATGGTATCAACGTTGGGATCACTGAAGGAGACTGGGCTTAAGATAATGAGTAGACCCTAAACGTTCCAGAGGAAAAAGGGCAGAATTGGCTTCTTCTCACCAAGCACAATATGAAGGTTCTTTTTCACTCTTTCGATGAAGAAGTTGTACATAGAAACAGGGGTGACTTCTATCTTCTCTCCTTCCGTCCTGGTTGCTGTTTGCATCTTTTCTACAAGCTCAGCCTTCTCATCAGCTGGGAAGATGTTGGGCACATCGCCGGTGTTCAGCAGCATGTTGATGTCCTCCACAAACGACTCGTCCTTGATCTGATTATCAGCAAAGAGGAACACAGTGCTCTTGGTGGTCACCCCGGCCTGAAGCATTATCTTCTTCAGGTCCTCTCTCCAGTCATTGTTTGTGTAGTTCTTTGTGATCTCAATCTGGTATAGCTCGTATTGGTTCATGAATGTGGACAGTTTGGTGGCACTCTGCCTCCCGCTGCCCCCAATCCCCACCAGGAGCAAGTGCCCTTTGTTCTGCTTCAGGACTCTGCAGATCCTGGATATGTGCTCAATGGCAAACTTAAACATGACCAGAGACATGGGGGCCTTGCTAATGTTGTTGAACTCTTCCAGGTAGAACTCCATGGCAGATGTGAGGTGCTTCAGGTCCGTGATCTCGTCATAGATTTTTTTGTTGCTTTCTGGATTCAAGAAATCCCCAAAGAAGAGGCTACGGATGTTGTCATCGACTATCTTCCCCGTGGGTGACAAGTGGATGAGCACCTGTGGGAAGGGGACCGTCAGTGGGGAGGGAGGAGGTGGGAAATGCACTTGTTACTCCTGAACACGCTCGCCAAATCACGGCTCACCAATATATATAATGTTTGAGACAGAGTCTCCCTGCAGCCCCAGCTGGCCTGGAACCAAGTTGGCCTGCCTCTCCCAAGTGAGCTCCACAACTACTAAAGGTGTGTGCCACCACACCTAGCTCACCAGTATTTTTTTTTTTTTTGAGACAGGGTCTCCCTATAGCCCCAGCTGGCCTGGAACCAAGTTGGCCTGCCTCTCCCAAGTGAGCTCCACAACTACTAAAGGTGTGTGCCACCACACCTAGCTCACCAGTATTTTTTTTTTTTTTGAGACAGGGTCTCCCTATAGCCCCAGCTGGCCTGGAACTCACTCTCTAGACCAGGCTGGCCTTGAACTCACAGAGATCAGCCTGCCTCTACCTCCTGAGTGCTAGGATTAAAAGCGTGCGCCACCACACCCTGCTTAAAGACACACTGTGCTTAAAGATGGTTCTTAGCCACCATGTGGGTGCTGGGAATTGAACCCAGGTCCTCTGCAAGAGCAGTCAGTGCTCTTAACAGATGAGACATCTCTCCAGCCTCTATATATATATATATTTTTTTTGGTCTTTTTTGAGACAGAGTTTCCCTGTAGCCCCAGCTTTCCTGGAACTCACTCTGTAGACCAGGCTGGCCTTGAATTCACAAAGATCTGCCTGCCTCTGCCTCCCAAGTGCTATCTTAAATTAATTTTGCTGGGCCTGATTGCACATACCTTCAGTCCCAATACTTGGGAGGCAGAGGGAGGTGGATCTCTGTGAGTTCGAGGCTAGCCTAGTCTATATGGCGAGTTCTAGGCCAGCTAGAGCTACATAATGAGACCTTGTCTCAAAAAGTTAAATGAATTTAATTTTTATTTTTATTATTGGTATTTGTCTGTGTCTGTGTGTAGGCTTGTACACTTGAGTGCAGATGCCCTTAGAGGCCAAAAGAGGGCTTCTCATACCCTGGAACTGGAGTTACAGGAGGTTGTGAGCCACCTGATGTGGGTGCTGGGAACTGAACGTGGGTCCTCTACAAGAACAGTCCATGCTCTTAACTGCTGAGCACTTTCTTTAGCCTAATAAATTAATTTCAAATAAATAACATCATATATTAACTATTTGGATGAATCCAAACTTTTATGTTACAACAGAAGTAAAGCTAAATTGTACCAAGTAAAATACCAACAAATCAAATGACTGACGGACATAGACCATTTTCCACGATTCAGGGAGTGGGGTGCTAAGTTTCTATTGGGAATGGGATCTAGAATCTAAGATTAAAGTGGGACCATTTCTGAGATCATTTGATTGTAGAACAAGGTTTACCTTCTCCATGGTCTGTTTGAAGCAATTGGAGGTAGTTTCCTTCACCATGTTGAAGAAAACCTGTCTGTCTTCATGGTCAATTAGACGGTCATAAAAGACCCGATAAACCTCATGGATCCAAAGCCGGATAAATTTTTCCAAATCCTAAAAATCCAGAATTTGAATGCATGAAAGATGGTGCTTGTGGTGGTTCCCCAAAAGAATCTAAATCCTGAGGCTGAGGCCAGATGTAAATAAGTTATTGCCTATAAAGTACTATGCCAGGCACACAGCCAAGCATACACTAAGTGGTTAGTAAAAGCTTAGCTATTACTAACTATTATTATACACCCAAGTATACTGCTGAAATCTCTGAGTGGCAGAAACAACTGTGGCTGACCTGCAGGTGGGTGTGAGGGCAGAGCAGTACCCCCTGGATCACTCGTGAGAAGTCCCTCAGGTTAAAGACGTAATGTGACTTGGAGGGAGTTGGCAAGAAGTTCTCCACTGCAGCTCTATAAATTGTCTTAGTAGCCTGGACCAGCATCCTCCCATACCTTGGAAAGAACAGGGAGGCAGACCAGTCAGACAGTCAAGGAGCAATGAGGACCCCCAGAGTCAATACCCAGGAAGCCACCGGAGCCTCTTACCTTAAGAAGATGATGTCAAACCCTCTCCCAAAGTGCCAGTCTGTGATAGAGTTGAAAATCTTGGCTAAAATCTCGTCTTCAAAGGCATTGATAGAAATGATGTTCAGATGACGAGTGAATCGCCCTGGAAACACACAGACACTTGGATGCACACACACTTCCCAGACCTAGTGACCCCGGAATATAGGAGTCAGTTGGTTGCCTTCTGCCTTCCTGTTCCAGAGCCCTGCTGTCCGACATGCCAGCCTCTAGTCACATGGGACAGTTTATACTTATACTAATTACTACTGAATATACCATTAAGAATGTGCTTCCTCAGTTTCACTAGTCACATTGCTCGTGTTCAACAGTCATGAATGGCCAGTGGCTTCTGCTCAGGGCACGTGTAGACTATCTCCAGGATAATACTCCAGAAGCGTTACTAACAGTGCTCTCTCTGCTGCACATGGCTTTTACATTTAAGATTTTATTTTTATTACTTAATTATGTGTATATGAGGGGCTGGAGAGATGGCTCAGTGGTTAAGAACACTGACTGGTCTTGCAGAGGACCCAGGTTTGATTCCCAGCACCCACATGGTGGCTAAGAACCGTGTTTAAGCTGGTGGCTCACGCTTTTAATCCCAGCACTTGGGAGCCCAGCTCCAGGAGATCTGACACCTTGGCAGTCATTGTCCACCTACGGTGCACTTATACACACACAGACAAAACACTCTTATACATAAAAACTAAATCTAAAAAAATTTACTTATGTAGATATACATACAAACATGCACGTATGTAAATTTTGCTTGTTAAAAAAAGTAATGGATGCCAGGCATGGTGGTGCATGCCTTTAATCCCAGCACCCGGGAAGCAGAGGTAGGCAGATCTCTGTGAGTTCAAGGCCAGCCTGGAATACAGAGCAAGCTCCAGGCCAGCTGGGACTAAAGGGAAACCCTGTCTCAAAAATACAAAAAAAAGTAATGGTCTGATTTTTTTCATATGCATATTTGTGTTTCATAAGTTTGTATTTATGTGTGTGTGTACATGTGTGTGCTCATGTGGAGGTCAGAGGTCAATGTTGGGTATTTTATTTGATTGTTACCTTTCTTATGTATGTGTGTGTATGTCTGTGTACGTGTGGTATATTTACATGTTCCTGTGAATGTGTACACGTTAGCATGTAGACTTGTATGTGCATACATGTGGTGGTAGAATTATACATACATACATATACATATATATATATATATATATATATATATATATATTTGGACTTTTTGAGACAGGGTAGCCCCAGCTGGCCTAGAACTCGCCCTGTACACCAGGCTGGCCTTGAACTCACAGAGATCCACCTGCCTCTGCCTCCCTAGTGCTGGGATTAAAGGTGTGCACCACCACACCTGGCTAGACTGATATTTTATAAGTGGTCAATCTGGGCCATGGGTAGTATGTGAAATTGAGAGCTCACTCAGTATTTTTATGGGAGGGATAAAAATAGTACTTAATGTATATTTCTGCTTTCTCTGTTATGGGACCCAGGCTGTCTGTCACCTTGTTCCCAGCCACTGTGCTCTTCATCACCATCCCATAGAACCTTAAACTTTGGTTTTTCATTTTCTCCTAACAGCCGGCAATTATAAGCTAGGTTTCTGGTCCTCTACTGAATATGATTTCATTAAAAATCAACATCAGATGTGATCATTCCCTGATTGTGACAGATACAATAGAAACAGGATTGTGCTGCCAACTGTGAAAATGACCCAGCTTCCTCCCTCACAGCTACTATGGGTGACTCAGCTTCTTTTCTATGTGACAACACTGAGTTCTCCTAATTTCTCCAGACTCGTGAATAGAAATGCAGACACTGACTCATCAGATGGCCCCAACTTCCTGAGCATACCCAACCCAGAGCAGAGCCCTGCTTTCTTGCCTCCTTTAGACAGCACAAACCCATTCACCTGTCTCCAGCAGGCACTGCCAGAGCGCCCCATGGAATAGGCTACCCGTATTGGAGCAAGTGATGCTCCAAATTTCACATCACTACAGATGTGTTCCCTAATGGTGTCGAGCACTGGGTTTTATTACAGAACTGTTTCAAAGATCCTGTTTGTGATTAAACTTGAAAGCCTCCCACTGTTGTGTGTGCTGGAAACACATATTCCTTTTTGAACAAGTTAGGTTTGAGTAGACAATGGTAATATTATTATTATTATTATTTTGGTCTTTTTGAGACAGGGTCTCTCTGTAGCCCAGCTATCCTGGAACTTACTCTGTAGTCCAGGCTGGCCTTGAACTCACAAAGATCCGCCTGCCTCTGCCCCCCAAGTGCTAGCATTAAAGGCATGCACCACCATGCCCGGCAACAATAGTAATAGTATAACAAGTTCCCTTTCTCTCAGTGGTGAGAGAAATGCTGAGTCTGTGGACTTAAGGTTCCTCAGATTCTCTTGTGTTCAGACCCAAGGCAAAGGCAACCGCCAACTCTTCTCTTTGTATGGCACCCTCTGTCTGGCAAATAGATAACGGAACCCTCTCGCCCTCTTGTCACCCTCCCATTGCAATGCACACAGCTTCCAACAAGTCTGGAGCTAATCCAACTCCTCACCAGCTGTGGCCAAACACACTCCCCTCAGAATCTCACGACAAAATGCCCTGAACCAATTCATTTGTAATGGCCAGCTAAACAGGGAGCTGCTGAGGAATAAACCCTTTCCTAGACATACCAGTAATGTCATTCCTTCCTCCACCAGGGGGGCCCATGGCAGTCACCAGCAGCACATCTACTATGTCCAGCCTGTTTGTGTCTTTCTTTTCAAACCAGTAGCCGTGGTCAATCCATTGTCTCAGCAGCTCGATGGGGGGCTGGGCCCCGTATACCTCTTTGGCTGGCATGTTGAGGTCATCTGCAGAAAGAAGCCATAGGCAGACCTGTGAGGTCATGGGAGCCTCTGCTCTCACAGGGGTGACCAATGACTGTTCCCCCCATGAGAGACTGTCTCCAACTGCCCCACCTCTGTTCCAGGCTCGTTCAATGACACCCTCACCAGATGGGAAAGGATTTTCCAAGGTTTAGAAAGACTAAAGGTCTCCCTTTAGTCCCAGCTGGCCTGAAGCTCGCTATGTAGACCAGGCTGGCCTTAAACTCACAGAGATCTGCCTGCCTCTGCCTCCTGAGTGCTGGGATTAAAGGCACGCACCACTGCCGTGCCCGGCTTTTGCTGTCTTATTGAGGTCCCAGCCCATTCTGACTACAGGCTATATGGACTGGCACCAGCCAATAAGCCGTCTATATATTTTTTTCATTTTCCTCAGCCAAAATGCATGGATTGTGTAGGGTACCATAGACAGTTTGCTAATTTCTAGGTATAAGACAGTGAGCTTGCCAAAACTTTATTTGTTGTTATTTTCTGTCTTTTGAGATGAGATCCCACTGTATTTCTCAGGATTACCTCAAACACTTTGCACACACTCCACTGGCCAGCTAATATATATATATATATATATATATATATATATATATATATATATGTATATATATAAAATTATATATGACATATAATTATATAATATATAAATATATAATTATATATAATATATAAATAATATATAAAATATAATTATAAATATATAATATAAATTATATATAATTTTTAGTTATGTTGGGGATTGAACCCAGGACCTCACACATGCTAAGTAACTTCTGAATTACTGAGTGACAACCCCACCTTCTAATAGGGCAGTAAACCTGATCAACACATAACAGCTGAACCCCAATGGAAGCAAGGCTTAGAGCTGGCACTTTTCCTGAGCAAACTCAAAAATGAAAAAAATGGATTCTAGGTTTTCTTTGAGGGCAAGAATGACATTTTCTTCCAGGAGTACAGTGTTCAGTCTTGGCACATAAGAAATAACCGAATAAAATGATGACTCTTTTCAATTTTCTTCAACAAATATTATGGAATTCTCAGTGTATGTGTCAGTGGACATTTTAGGCACTTCACACACATCCTCTTACATAATGCAAATGACATTATAGGAAGTAGTACTCTTTAACACAGTACCTCTGTGTTAAGGTGAGGAACTGGCCCTCAGGTCAGGGATGCGTCAGATTATATATGGGGTTAAAAGGCAATATAGGAGCCCAGATTGCTTTAACTACAAGTCTTAAACTGTTTTTAGATACACCATAAAACTGAGGAGGGAGACTGGTATAGAGAATAAAAGGAAAGAAGAAGGGGAAAATAAAACAGAATAGGAATCCTTCCTTAAGGAGTTGATATGAGTTAGTAAAGATAAAATTATGCAAGCCAGAGGCAGGCAGATGAGCTCAAGGCCAGCCTGGTCTACAAAGTGAGTTCCAGGACAGCTGGGGCTACTGGGAGACCCTGTGTCAAAAACACCCAAAAAATAAACATAATCCATGCAATGTACATTATATATGAGTTTAAAATGCAGGATACAATGCTAGGCACAGGGCACATGCTTTTAATCCCAGCACTCAGGGAGCAGAGGCAGGCGGATCTCTGTTCAAGGCCAGCCTGGTCTACAGAGTGAGTTCCAGGCCAGTTGGGGCTACAGTCTCAAAAAAGAAATACAAGATACTAAATAATCTATGACAGCAGGGCTTTATGAGTCAGCAGCCAGCCAGTGGAAAACAAAAAATACTTGGCATCAAGAAATCCTATCTGGGTTTGGATCACGACTCCAGAATTTTCTAGCTGTTTGATACTCAACAGGAAATTTAATCTTCTGGAACCTCAAGTAAATGAACAGTAAAATTATAATGGGGCTCTGAAGCTCAAATGAAAAAAAAAAATAAGGAAGCAATTTGTACAGAGACGAAACCGTGAAAAATTCTATATTCTATTTCACAAATATTTATTTAGCAACTATTAGGTTCCTTCATTTAGTGGTAACACACTTATGTGATACAAAATGAAAGAAGGGTTGCTATTAGAATCTTGTAAAAAAAAAAGAAAAAAAAACAAAAATGAAAGAAGGGGATTATTACAAATTGTATGCTGTTTTAGGAGGTGTCAGAAGGCAAATACCACAATCTGATAGAAATACTATTTACTCCAAAGAAGGGAAGGGGAAGGACAAAATGGAAGGAAAGGAGGAACAGAAAAAGGAAGAAACAAAGGAGGGAGGGGGAGGGGGAGGAAAAGAGGTGAAGAGGTGATGAGGAAAAGAAAGCTAAATTATATTAATCGGAAACTTTAACTTCTAGATAGAGTAAGAGAAGCTTTGGTTTGCTGCAGCTTGGGCACAGAAGCTCTTATGCGCAGACCGGGGCCACCTCCTTACCTACAAACACCACTGCCTTCTTCCCTACGGGAGGCCCAAAAAGGCCTTTCCGCCGGCGATCCAGCTTTGACATGATGATATCTTGGGTCTGATTGGCTGTAGTTCTAGCAGAGAAATTGATGAAGTTGGGCAGGTAGGTGTTTTTGGGAAGGTGAAGAAGGAAGTTGTTGGTGATGGCTGATTTACCAGTGCCTGTGGGACCCACAAACAGCACTGGGATGTCATGGTCCAGGTAGGTTTTTAAGAAGAAGCTCTGCCGGGCTGTCTCCATGGTGGGGATGATGAGTTCTGAGACCTGTATCACAGAGACATGGGAGCACACTGGCCTGGGGCCCAGGGGATGGGGATGGCATTCAGGGATCTAGCTCCGTTCTTTACTATCTTTACGACCTTGGCTGAGTATTTAACCTCTCCAGAGTGCTCAGTTTCTTAATCTCTGAAGTGAGGAAAATGGTACCTACTACACAGTTCGTCACAGATTACATGAGACTACACATGTACAGGGAGGTAGCCTTTGGAGATGAGGAAGAAGAGGTCCAGAAATCTGCAATCTGCTCAAATAACACAGCAAGTAAGTGGAAAGGCAAGGATTTGACTCCCAGCTTGTACAATGCCAAAGTTATTAATACTAAAGTGTCATATTATAAAAACCAGTTACAACAAGGGTTAGTGTCTAGCTAATGTCTCTGAGACTTGTTTTTAACCAGTCTGTCTTATCTCCAGAAGATCCACCCCTCTATGTCACCTATCCTGCTTCATTCAAAAGTATTAGATGAGTTATAATTCTTTTTTCTTTAGACAGGGTCTGCTTTTAGTCCCATCTGGCCTGGAGCTTGCTCTGTAGACCAGGCTGGCCTTGAACTCACAGCGATCTGCCTGCCTCTGCCTCCTGCGTGCTGGGATTAAAGGCATGTGCCACCACGCCTGGCCCAAGATGGTTCTTAGCCGCCATGTGGGTGCTGGGAATTGAACCTGGGTCCTCTGCAAGAACAATCAGTACTCAACTTCGGAGCCATCTCTCCAGCCTCGTAATTTTTAAAATATATTTTTGTTGTTATTAAACTTTTTCATACATCATACGTCATTTCTCAATTCAATTTAGAGTAGATGTGTTATCATTTAAACTTGGAATGCTCCCCAAAGACTCGTATGTTGAAAGCTTGGTCTATAATGCAGAAGTGTTCAGAGGTGGGGTTTTTATGAAGTGATTGGATCCTGAGCATTCTTTTTTTTTTAATTTTATTTATTTTTGTATGTGTATGAATGTACTGTCTGCATGTAAGTTTGTGAACCCGTGTCGTGCAATGCCGTGGAGGTCAGAAGAGGGTCTTGGATTCCCCTGGAACTGGAGTTCTCCTGGAACTGGAGTTACAGATGGTTCTCAGCCGCCATGTAGGTGCTGGGGATGGAACCCGTGTCCTCTGCAAGAGCAGTCAGTGCTCTTAACCACTAGGCTATCTCTCCAGCCCCGGATCCTGAGCATTCTGAACACATCAGTCATTAACTCACTGGTGGGTTCGGAATTTGTTGGGCTATTAAGTTGGTCCCAAGAAATAGGATCCTGTCCTGCTTCCTGGTTGTCATAAGGTGTGTCCGTTCCCCCTGCCGTGCCTGTCTGCCATGACGCTATGACTTCACAAGGGTCCAGTAGTGATAGGACCAAGTGACCCTCACTTAGAACCTCTGAAAGCCTGAGCCAAAATGAATATTTCCTCCTGTAAGTTGGCTTTCTCGTGTATTTGCCACGGTGACCGAAAACTAACACCATGTAAGCCCTGGACGGCCGTTCCCTCCTCTTGCGTCTGATCCATTTCCCCCACATTCTGATTCTGGCTTCTGAGACCCACGGTCACCTTACCCCTTGCCTTTTGTGACTTGAGTATTGAAAATATCCTTCTTAGGCTTCAGATCCTAGTTGGATTTGGAGTGTTCAGGATGAGCTCCCAGAATTCTTATCACTCTAGGTAGAGTATCTTAGCTTAGTTTGTCTTCTCTGAGCCTGAACCCTGTCATCAGCCATTTGGTCATGACTGAGCCTTTGACAGGGCAAGGGATGAAGGTAGGGAAGATATGTATTATAGGTACAGGTCTCCTTGCATCATGTCTAAGTTGAAAAGAAGTCATGAACTTGAGGCTGCTGTGTTGTACAACCCTAGGGACCACCATTTACACTGTGCTTTGTAAATGGTGCTTTCAAAAGTCAAATTTAGCTGGGCATCGTGGCGCCTGCCTGCAAAGGCAGATGGATCTCTGTGAAATTCAAGGCCAACCTGGTCTATATAGTGAGTTCCAGGACAGCTGGGGCTACAGGGAGACCCTGTTTCAAAAAGGCCAAAAATAAATAAATAAATAAATAAACTTGACATTGATTTGGGAACCACTAAATCTATGTGACTTAGAGGATTTAATAGACAAAAGCTTGGCTTGCTTTCTTCCTTCCTTTCTCTCTTTTCTCTCTTTCTCTCTCTCTCTCTTTCTTTCTTCTTTCCTTTCTTTTTCTTTCTTTCCTTTTTCTTGAAGTAATTTGGCCAAGCAAAAAGAAGCAGATACGGTAAGAACATTGAAGTAGTGAAGAGAATGGACAATTGACAGATGTAGCATTCCCTGGTCTTCTGGGTAACCCTCTGAGGCAGGTGTACAGTAATGCAGGTGAAACAGGCTGCAAGGAAACCAGCTATCTTGATGAAACCACCTGCCTGCCTGTGATGTTCAATGCAGCTGAGACTGGGGGCTTAAAGCAGGTTGGGTTTCTCTCAGTTTTATTTTCGGTGAGTAGGGACAATTATTTGGCGAGGGCAAATTTCTCAGAAGAACTGAAAATATTTTTTTATTTATTTATTTAATTAATTATTTATTTATTTATTTATTATGTGTATGAGTGTATTGTCTGCATGTAACTAGGTGCACCCGTGTCGTGCAATGCTGCAGAGGTCAGAGAGGGTGTTGGATTCCCCTGGAACTGGAGTTACAGACCGTTCCTAGCCGCCGTGTGGGTGCTGGGAATTGAACCCCAGTCCTCTGCAAGAGCACTTGGTGCTCTTAGCTGCTGAGCCATCTCTCCAGCCCCTGAAAATATTTTCTATATTGGGCTGATGTCTGAATGAATTCAGGAGGATTCCAGATCCTTGAAATTCAGGTAACTAAGCCATCTACCACTCCACTCAGGACCAGAAAGATCTGTAATTGTCTCTGAAAAATAAATAATGTCCACTAGATTATGTGAATGGAGGCCTAAGAGGGCATAGTGTGCAAATTCTCCTTAGGACAGGAATATGGGTAAATTAGCCCCCACCGAGACTAGAACCTGTTTTTATTTATTTTTATTTATTTATTTTTTCCTGAGAGTTCTGCTGAAGGAAATCTTTCTGTGAGGATTTGGTGATCTTTTTTTTTTGTGTGTGTGTGTGGCTTAGAAGAATAAGAGGTGGACAGACTCTTCGGTGTTACTTATAACCACAGTAATCAGAGTAGCAACAAACACTGATCTAAGTCCTAGTATGTGTCACATCATCACATATACCATTTTCAATCTGGCTGATTATCTTTTACATTTTTCCCTTCTATTTTAGGGTTAGATAAACTGAGGCAGAGAGCATGAAAGCAACAGAATGAATCTGGGTCTCCCTGATTTTAAAGTCTGTGCCTTTGAAAGAGCTTTCTTGAAAATGCTTACATATAACTATTAATCCCTCTACCTGGAAGAGTGGTTGGGAAAGTGCAGAAGCCACAGTCGCACTGTCAATGCAGTGCTTTTACCTTTGCATTTGCGGGAATCATCTCCTCCTCTTTGGTGATATAGTCTGTCCATGCAGCCCAATGTCCACTACCTTGTTTAAGGAAGTAAAATTCATAGATGCTTCCTGGACCCAAAGAAACAGATCAGAAGTCATTAGCATGGCAAGGGTTTACATTTCATGCTTGAGATATTCGACTGCCTCAACTACTGGCATCAAAAATGTATAGCTACCAGTACTGGTATAATTGTGATACTTTCCTGTTATTGGTAACTTGTCCAAACTAGAGCAATACTTTGAAAAGATTAATCACAATATTATTTGTATAAAAATAATAAATGAAGATGTTGCAACTTATTAAAATACTACTAAATATAGTAATATTGTTCTTTTTATTATTTATTTATTTATTTATTTATTTATTTATTTATTTATTTATTTATTTAATTTTTGGTCTTTTTGAGACAGGGTCTCCCTGTAGCCCCAGCTGTTAAAAAATAAAGGGGAAAAGCAGCCTAAAAGACGCTTTTGGCACCCAGATTTAGTGACTTCTCCCTCTTGGGGATCCTCAGAGCTCCAACCTCACAACTGAGGCCATGCTCGATGCTAGTGTTCACAGCAGTGTCAGAACAGTCAACCTTACAGAGGATTAAGCCCGCTTTGTGACTGCAGCTGGGGACCCTGGCAGGGCTGTGTTGACCCAGGCATGCCTCCCCACTTGTGCTCACCATGAAGAAGAGCCCTTTATTCTTAAGCAACGCCAATCTTGACTTATAGAACCACCTACAGGTAACAGTGCCTTCCTGGAGTGACAGGAATTCCGATAAAGTTTCCTAAAGAAGAAAACAAAGCAATGGTGGATGCACACCTTTAATCCTACCTGGAGGCACGAGGCAGGCAGATCTTCTGTGAGTTCAAGGCCAGCCTGGTCTACAGAGAGTCCAGTTAAACAGCTGGAGCTAACAGGGAGACCTGTCTACAAACAGAAAAAAAAAAAAAAATAAAAATAAAAAAAAAGAAAACCAAGCAAGTATTTCCATCTTTCCAAGGACACAGGGGACTGTAATTGTTAGAGAGGGAACTTAGAAACTATCAACTGACAGCCAGATGTGGTGGTCCCAGAACTTCAGGAGGCAGAGCAGACAGATCTCTGTGCCAGTTAAAAGGTCCAACCCAGTACATAGTGAAATTGGCAGTCGGCCGGCTGCGGCTTCAAACCAGGGAGACAAGAACCTGTCTTTCATTTATATAACACCCCTCCCGCCCACCAAAAAAGCTATATAAACTGACATGTAACATATGGAGAAAAGCTGTTTTGGTTAAGGAATCCAGAGGGGAAGAGAGAAGAGCGAAACCAGACACCGTCCTGCTGAGCTTAAATAAGGACTTAGAAAGCACAGGCAGTGAAAACAACTGTTCTGCAGAAAAACAAGTAGAGCTGTTGAAAGAAAAGGGTTGCCATTTTGTTCCCACCCAACAGCTGCTCTGTCCTTTTCTGAACAGTAATATAACCAGTTAGAAGTTCCTTTGTCTAAAAATGTCCAATTTATGACTGAAGTGGGAGCAGTTAACACTTAGCTCATAAAGTGCTGCAACAGAAATCTCAAGAATATCACACCTTGACCTTCCTTGCAACTCTAGTAAGGAACCACTTTGAAAAATTAAGACTAAATATAGGAGGGGTTGGCATGTCTCAAGAGCCCCCTCTAGCGGTTCTGGAAAAAATAATTTGGGATTTAGAGGACTGGAGCTACAGGGAAACCTGCCTCAAAAGAACAGAAAATGAGAGACGAAGCATGCCGCAGAGAAGAGAGAGCAGAGTGAGACGAGAGAGAGAGAGAGAGCGAGCACAGTTATTTCAGAAATGTTTACAGGCACTAATCTGTCTCTTTTTTAATGTATGTTTAGTTTATTATCTTGTTGTATGTTTTAGAGACGGCGCTCTCTCCTTTAGCTCCTTCCAGCGTATCGCCCTTGGTAGTTCTCGCTCTGTATTCGACTTAGGCTGGTCTGGCACTCACAGAGATCCAACTGCCTCGGTGCTTCCCAAGTGGCTAGGATTAAAGGCACGTGTCAACAAACCTCAGATAACAGGCACCATTTCTAATTGTGAGGTTGCAAACGACCTAGAAACCTTTTCCAGGAAAGGTCTTGGCCTTAGAAATGGTGCAGACCTTTTTGTTGCACATTAACAGCCTCTATAACCTCGGTCCCAAAGATTTGGCCTTAAATCCACATTCCTTCAGATTCAGTCTTCATGGTAGTATGGCTTTTTCTTCACATCTAATATATGTACTTTGAGCTTGGTGGTCTTTTTTTTTTAACCCTGTCTGTGCCTTCTCCCTATGCCTTGGTATTATTATCTGTATGTGGCTCATCCATGTTGCATTCAGGCAGACAAGAGGGAAATAACGGATACGTTCTGGAACTGAGGCCGAGAGTTCTGGGCAGTTGGTGCTGAGAATCTCTCTATAATGGGTAGCTGAGTGGCCATACCCTAAACCAGTTTTGTTCCTATGCAAAGATTTCAAGCGAATGTGAGATCTAAACTGCTCAACGGACACCAATTCGAAGTTCTACTCCTAAAGACCCCTTGCGCTATCAATATTTCTTATTTTTTGCTCTTTTTGAGACGCACAAAGGTCTCCCTTTAAGACCCAGCTGGCCTGGAGCTCGCTATGAGCTTGCTATGTAGACCCGGCCTTGGCATTGGACTTCAACAGAGCTCCGCTGTCTCTGTGCCCCCCTCCCCACTTAAAAAGGCATGAGCCACAAATAACCCCAGCTCTGAGTATTCACTCATTTTTATGATTGAATCCATTATGCTTTGAAGTTTAAAGGAGGCCAAAGTCAGGACTTGGATAGCACTCGTATTGTTTTTTGAGGATTGTGCTTGATAAAATCAGCTTGCAGTGCTCAGTAACCACCAAATAGTCAAAAGCAGTTTTTCCTTTGGAAAAGCCCTATAACCAACAGCACATTTAATGTGGACCTGGGGAAACTAATAATTTAGACGCAACATTCTCTTATGCAAAACCTAATCGTCCCATGCTACTCACTAAATCCTGGGGCTGTTATCTGGCTGCCACAATGGCTTCTTACACCCAGGAGACACTCTGTCTCTAGGAAGGGGAGACTGAGTGCCACATGGCGGCAGATTTATGGAGCGACACTGGCATCTTCCATGCAGAAGACTGGCGGCCAGGAGTAACCCAGTCCCCCCTAGGACATGAAGACAAGTGATCAGAATGTACCTAAATAAAGGAGATCTTAGAAAATATGCATAGTGAAAGGGCAAAGCTAAGATGATACACCTTTGTACCATTAAAATCTGCCTCTGTGTAATGGGCAGGGTTATCAAGTAAACTCTGTTGTTCAGAACAGCAGGTCAATCAATTCACTCGTAAACTCACAAAGTCGGCCTGAAAAACCCTGATCCATTTTCGCAGTCAGAACAAGATGGAGCGAAGAGGAAGGAGAGGCATAGGATGGTAGAGTAATACTGGAAGCCGGCACTGGAGAGGAGATCATGGAAGTTACGAAAAAATGAACACAGATGGTAAGTAGTGGTTTGGTTGTGCGAATATACCGAAGACTATTGGGAGCCTCCTTTTCACCACATTCTCACCCATTTCCTCTTCATTAAAATTTAGCTGGGCATCTTCCAGGGCGAGGGGAAGGGTCTTAGTTTAAATATGCACTCTTTAAGGCTACAGAACCACGGTCTCAGCACAGGGAACAGCGGAGAGGACGTCAGGGTAGGACATCATCCATGTGCGCTCCACAGGCACTAGCCCGAGTACGTAACCACAAATGATGAGAGCCAAATTTTCTAGGAATACAGCTTACCCAAGTTTCTGCATTGGGCTGGGAATTCCCCACGGAAACGAACCAACACTGTGGCTAGTCTCCAGAATTTCCACAAGGAAATACACACACCACTATGTTCTAAAAGTCACACTCTCTGAAACTCTACAAATATATTTCCTTCTCTCTAACTGGGCCACTTTAGGTGCCCATCTGTTTTTTTTTTCTATAGGCTTAAAGTGTAAACAAGATAGAGCCGTACTTAAGAGGCACATTGCTGTCTGGCTTGTTCTAAAAATCTGAGGTCTTACCAAACCAAATGTCCTTCTAGAATAGTTAGACTGTGTACATTCATCCACTTTTAATCCAGCCAACATTCAACATGGGACTGTTCCTGCGTGCTGGGCTCCGCAGAGAGAGCTTAGAATGCTATCAACCGCTAGTTTAAGAGCTAAGCTCAGCTACTGCTCTCTTTTGAGACCAATCATTCGAAGAACACTGAGTTCAATATACTTGTCTTTCAGCCATTTACCTCCAATCTAGGTCTGCACACAGCCTTCGTCGGAGTGTTTAAATACACTGCCGTTTCACGCATTCACACTTACACACACGAGTCTCCTGCCCCATTTCGGCAATCTGGTCTATATGTGTCCCCACACGGGGCCCTGTCATTCCTGGGCCTATCTTTCCACCCATAGCAGCTGAGTCCATGTTTGTGGCGCGGAACGTTATAGCTATCTCCACATATTGTATTGGAAAAAGTATAAAAAATAAAATTAATATTCAAAGAATACTAGTGACCGGATTAAATGTCATTTCTAGGCAAAGATCGCAAATTCCTATTTGAAAGCGGATTTTGTTGTTAACTTTTACCAGGTTCGAACGGAAGGACACCAGCAGGGCATCAAACTACTGTGTCATCCTTTAAATTATTATTAAGGACTGCACCATAACTCAGCTATACCCGAATTATATCTCCACGTCATTAATATAATGGTAACCTTTTAACATCACATTAGACATAAAAAAAACAGTAGAGCCAATTAGCGAAAACTGCTACGATGTAGTGTGATTAGTGGAGGGAGCATAAATGGAGGATACACCTCACATATTTCACGGCTCTCGTATTCTGACTTAGTCTGTGGAATGCAAACGGCGATGTTGCTACATGACATCTAGCAGACAATTCACCTAATGGAAAATCGGAGAAAAGGAGCGCAACCAAGCGTTAATAAAAACTCAAATGTAATTTACCCTACTTCAACTACCTGATCCAGTCATCCACTCCTGGGTATACAATAACACAAGTTTACCTAGATTACAAAAAGATTCCAGCCCTTAAGATCTGATCAGATAACCTCGAACCAAGCTAAATATTTCTTCGCACCTAGTAGAAACATGCAAAACCATAATGAAATGGACATGGACCTGCAAAGAGCCATCTATACAAACTACTACGTGAAGTAAGGTCGGAGACACCAATAGAACAGTCACAAGTGGCCAATGGTACATAGAAACACAGAAATATGGGATCCCATATAAGAGATCACCGAAAGAGACATAAATAAAGAAAATGTCCGTCTTGTGCTTAAACACCCCTGACTTTCAGCTAGTCTACATATGCCGCGAAAATCTTCTATGAGCAGCTCAAGTTAATACGTGAATAACTTCACCAAAAAACAATGACCCACGCTCTTGAGTTTGCTTAGGTAAAACATTTGCTTCATGGAGGAACTAGAAGCCATTAATGACTGGTGGAAGTAACACGAGGTTTTCCCCCAGAAAACAACAATGGTAATCCATTTGTGGTTGCTAGCACAAATATGTATGCATATCTTAGAGTAATATAAATTAAGGGAAAAATGTGAATTCCTAAAACATGTTTTGGAATTAATTAACCTATAGTTTATTAACAGATGTCATAATTTTGCAATACAAATTGGAGGGAACAAACAACAAAAAGGACCTGGTCAAAGGACTACTGGAAAACAGTTAACCTTTGCCCCCAAAACCAGTAAACCACTCTGCCATAGTAAATGTTAAAAAAAAAAGACTGAGAAAGATGCAAGACAACATATGCAGAATGCATGAGCTAGGATCGGGTTGGGGGCATGGAAGGGGGAATGAGTCTAGATTTCTAGATTTGATTGAGAAAATGTTGTATGAAATTGCACAAAACTCAAATAAATGTTAAATTAAAAAAAATTAAAAACCCAGTAGGAAGGCCCCCTAAGGAGATACAATGGATTAACACTGTAGTCACCATATGAAAAAATATTTTTAATTGTGGTATGAAGTGATTGCCTATATGTGTGTAAGTGTATCTGTAATTAGAGTGGATTCCTCTAAAGAAAACAGGAAGGCAGACAAGGAATGATGTATATAATAATATATACAATTTATGGGGATTTGGTCACGTGACAGAGCTCAACAGTACGCCGAACTGGAGAGGCCGGGAAACCAGGGAACTGCTCAGTCCCGCAAGGCTGGATGTCTCAAGAGTCCCAATCTAGTGCTGAGGCCCGAATGGATTTCCAGGAGATCTGCCCGGTCTCAGTACACACTGGGACCCGAAAGGTTGATCACAGCAGCAAAGACAAACTCACCAGATGAGAAGAAAGCAAAGCCGCAGGAGGAAAAAAGGGGANCCAGCTCCCGCTGCCGTGGCCTTAAATACTGCCTGCCGGCAGAAGGTAACACCCACATTTGGGGTGGGCCATCCGGGTTGAGGTGGTCCAATCAGAAGACCCTTTTCTCTTATTTGTTCCTTAGTCCAGTCAAGTTGACACCCAGGATTAACCATCACAAAGTGTACCCATGTTGTACAATGCTCACAGAGGTCAGAAGATGGTGTTGGATCCCCTGGAACTGGAGTTATGGACAATTGTTAGCCACCATGTGGGTGTTGGAATCAAACCCAGGTCCTCTGCAAGAGCAGCCAGTATTTATTTATTTTATTTATTTATTTATTTTGGTCTTTTTGAGACAAGGTCTCCATGTAGCCCCAGCTGGCTTGGAACTCACTATGTAGACTAGGCTGGCCTTAATCTCACAGAGATCTGCCTGCCTCTGCCTCCTGAGTGCTAGAATTAAAGCCATGTGCCACTATGCCCAGCTAACAGCCAGTGCTCTTAACTACTTGAGCCATCTCTCCAGCCCCATCACTTTTAACTGGAGGACTCTGTTGCCCACTCTTCTCCCATTTAACACAGCAGACTCAGTACAAACAAGCAAACTTGGATCAGTTTTCCAAAAGGCAGTACCTAAGTACAAGGCAAAGATAAAATGAATCCTTTTCCTACTGCAACCAGTCCTTCAGGTGATGCACTGCCTCTGTGAACATGAGCCAGCCACTCACTGCTGCTCTGTGAAGACCTTTTTCAGGACAGTGAAGTCTCTCCCTGAACACCAACCAGCAGTCAATTTTGGCAAGGAGCTGAATCAAGTATTAGTTCTCTTTCTAGAGTTGCTAGGAGAAAAACTCCTTTAAATCATCAAATTTGGTTTTAAAAAATATTTTATTTTTATTTTGTGTTATATTTTGCCTGTATATATATATATATATATATATATATATGCAAGTGCACCTGTGTTGTGCGAAGCCTGTGGAGGTCAGAAGAGGGTGTCAGATTCCACTGGAACTGGAGTTCCAGGTGGTTGTTAGCTACCATGTGGGTGCTGGAAATGGAACCCAGGTCTTCTGCAAGAGCAGCCAGTACTGTTAACCACTGAGCTGTCTCTCCATCCCCTTCTTCCCCCATGCCTGGCTTTTTATGCGGGTTCTAGGAATACAAACTTAGGCATGAGCAATAAGTACTTTATTGACTGAACCATTTCCCAGTCCCTCAGCTAAATCATTTTTAATAATAAAAGAAAGAACTATTTTATTTTATTTTATTTTTGGTTTTTTTTGACACAGGGTCTCCCTATAGCCCCAGCTGTCCTGGAACTCACTATGTAGACCAGGTTGGCCTTGAACTCACAGAAATCCACCTGCCTCTGCCTCCCAAGTGGAGGCTAGGATTAAAGGCGTGCACTACCACACCCAGCAATTCCAAATTTTTAAAGCTCTGTTGGGAAATGTGCTATGATTTCAGTGAGCTTGTCCTTATGTGTAACTTGGTGTTTCTCCCTACAGCTCTTGCTCTCTTTATTTCATTCTATTTAGTGTTTTGACTCTACTATGACACTAGGAGGTTATTTTCTGGTTTTGTCTGTTTGGTGTTCAGAATGGCTCCACTATTTAAAGGGATATCTTTTCCCCTAGATTTGGGAAATGTTTTTACTACAAGTTTATTGAAAATGTCTTCAAGGCTTTTAGCATGGAATTCTTCTTCTATGGCGAGGATTCATAGATTTTGTCTTCTCAGTGTCCATATACCTCATATATTCTGTTTGAACTTTCTAATTAGCTAATTTCTAATTTCTAATCTTTGCTGCCAGTTTATCTACCATGTCTTTAAGCTCTCGTCTTCTGTCGTTTTGTCAGCAAAGTTCTCTATAGCTTTTCTGGTTAGAGTATCGGTTTGGCTTTATCTTCACTACTTCCCTCTGCTAAAATCTTTTACATCTTGTGTTGACTTCCTTGCTTCACTTGGGTGTTCATTTCTCTTTTCTTGGAATTGCTTCAAGACTTTATTTGTGCCCTCTCTGATGTCTTTGTTTGGCATTTTATTTAATTCATTATTGTAGGATTAATAATTTTTGGAAGAGGCATGTTACTCTGTTTTTTTTTTTCATGTTTCTTGAGTTTTTGTATTGAGAGGACTTAAATATTTTGGATTAGGTTATTTCTTGGATTTATTTATTTATTTATTTATTTATTTATTGTGTATTGCTTGCATGTAAGTAGGTACACCCATGTCATGCAATGCCTGTGGAGGACAGAAGAAGGATCTGGAGTTATGGATGGTTGTTAGCTGCCATGTGGGTGCTGGGATTTGAACCTGGGTCTTCTTTGAGAATAGTCAGGGCTCTTAAGTGTTGAGCCATCTCTCCAGCCCTGTTGGAGTTTTGTTTTTGTTTTTGTCACTCTTACTCATTCAGCAGAAGTGTGTGGTGTTCGAAAGGGACCAAGTTGAAGTAGAGTTGAGCAGGCATTGTTTTCTGCTGAACTGGTGTTGGGGCAATCAGGCTCAATTCCCAGCATTCTCTGAGAGCAGAGTACTGTCTGCTTGCTGATTCAAGCTAGGCTTTTCTTTTCCTTCCCAAGCTCTCCGAAGCCTTCCACATCCCTGTAAAGTCTTTCACGGGTTGGGTCACATTTGTGGGTGGTCCTTCAGAGGTCCAGTTGCGAATGCTGGCCCCATCCCTGTACAGTCCTTCTCATGTCCAGTGTGCATGCACATTGAACCTGTCTGTGCTCCCTCTGGCACTAACCAGGTTTCCCCTTTGCTGAATACTGCACAATTCTGAGTCAATGTTTCTCAGCCACACTCTAGCCAGCAGTATTCTGCTGATCAAGTTTCAGAGTATAGTCCCTTGATGCTTGTTCTGGGTTTCCTAAAAGTGGTTCATGGAGTGTCTGGGGCTGCTGAACCACCAGCTCAGCAGGTGTAATGATCAGAAAAACTCTAATTTGAACAGAGGAACCGTTTGAGTTTCTTTTAGTCTTAGCTCAAGGTTGCATGGCACACTCCAGACAGCCCAGGCCCCTCCCCTTTCCTTACTGGCCTGCTGCACTTCCAAACCTTGAAACATAGACACAATTTACTGCTGATTTTTTGCTTCTGTAACTTGCTTATCCTGCTTAAAGGCACCCTGACATTTTCTAAGTGGGCCAAAGTGCAAGGCAGCTTTGCTCTGTTGGCCTCCCCTTTACCAGCTTCTCTCTTAGACTCATTCGAGGGCTGCAGTCAGACTGGCAGCACTGTATGCTGGACAGATGCTTGTAATTGGGCACTGAGACCATTTGTCAGCAGCACTGCTTTTTGTTTGTTTGTTTTTAATATATTTGGATGATTTACATTTGATTTGTTTCTTGGGTCTTTCCTGATATTTTCAAACTCTACAACACAGGAGTCTTTATATTTATTTATTTATTTATTTTTTTTTTTTTGAGACAGGGTCTCCCTTTAGTCCCAGATGTCCTGGAACTCATTATGTAGACCAGGCTGGCCTTGGACTCACAGAAATCCACCTGCCTCTGCCTCCAGAGTACTGGGATTAAAGGTGTGCACCACCATACCTGGCTTTTTAAAAATATTTTTTTAATTTAATTTAATTTTTTATATGTATGAATGTACTGTCTGCTTGTAGGTTTGTGCACCCGTGTCGTGCAATGCTGTGGAGGTCAGAAGAGGTTATCAGATTTCCCTGGAACTGGAGTTAAAGATGGTTCTTAGCCGCCATGTGGGTGCTGGGAATCGAACCCCGGTCCTCTGCAAGAGCAGTTGGCGCTCTTAACCACTGAGCCATCTCTCCAGCCACCCCCCCCTTTTTTTATTTATTAAAAATTTTTTTTTAATTTTATTTATTTCCGTATGTGTATGAATGTACTGTCTGCACGTAAGTCTGTGCACCCGTGTCGTGCAATGCCACGGAGGTCAGAAGAGGGTCAGAAGAGGGTCAGATTCCCCTGGAACTGGGGTTCTCCTGGAATTGAAGTTTCAGACGGCTCTTGGCCGCCATGTGGGTGCTGGGGATCAAACCCGGGTCCTCTGCAAGAGCGGTCAGTGCTCTTAACCGCTAGGCCATCTCTCCAGCCCAGCCCCCCCCCTTTTTTTTTTAATGTGTATGAGTATATTGCCTGAGGATAGGTAGGCTTACCTATGTTGTGCAATGCCTGCAGTGGTCAGAAGAGGGCATTGGGTCTCCTGGAATTGGACTTAACAGATGATTGTTAGCTGCTATGTGGGTGCTAGGAATCAAACCCAGGTCCTCTGCACAGCCAGTTCTCTTAACCACGGAGCCATCTCTCCAGCCCCGAGGGAGCTTCTGTTAATCTACGTCTTACCTAGTATTCAATCTGGCACAATACTTTTAGACAGCAATCTGGCACTATGTTCACAGAGCTAAAGAAATATGTTCCACTCTATATAAGAAGTCCCATATTTAGCAATTTATCATGAGGAAACAATTTACAAAGAAAGTAGTCTGTATATATGAGTGTAAAACACCATCTGTGGTAGCAAAGACATAACATAGATGTCCAACACAAGGAACTTAGCGGGAAGTTGCCTTATAAGACAAATGAAATCATTTTCAGTTATTAAAGGGCTATTTGCAAAAACCATGAATTAATTTCAAAAATGTTTTTAAGAGAAAATGGCAGATGAGAGCCAGGTAAGGTGGCTCACCTGTTATCTTAGACAGGAGATGGGTGGAGGGAGGAGGATAGGGAATTCTTGGCCCACCTGGGCTACACAGTGAGACCCCGTCTCAAAAAAACAAGGACTGCAGGGCATGGTGGTGCACACCCTTAATCCCAGCACTTGAGAGGCAGAGGCAGAGGCAGAGGCAGAGGCAAATGGATTTCTGTGAGTTCAAGGCTAGCCTGGTCTACATAGTGAATTCCAGGCCAGCTAGGGCTACAAGGAAACCCTGTCTCAAAAAAGACCCCAAATCAATCAATCAATCAATCAATCAATCAATCAATCAATGGCTGGGGAATGTAGCTCAGTGGTGCCCTTCGCATGCCCAATAGCTATGTTTAAACACAAAACCTGAGCTGCCAAAAAATGAATTTAAAAATGGACATATATCATTATTGACACTATGTAAAAGGATGAAAAAAGAAGATGGCTAAGCCAGAAAAAAAGGTTTTTTTTTAAATAAACTAAAATATCTATAACAAACAGGAATGAACTAAAGGTACTTTTTGCTGGGTGTGGTGGCACACACCTTTAATCCCAGCACAGAGGCAGGCAGATCTCTGTGAGCTCAAGGCCAGCCTCATGTACAGAGCGAGCTCCAGGCCAGCTAGAACTAAAGGGAGACATTGTCTCAAAAAAGAAAAAGAAAAAGGAAAAAAAAGTACTTTTTCATCATTTTTCCTTAAGAAAACTGCTTTAAGCAATGCCTTTAAACCCAACACTCAGGAGGCAGAGGCAGGTCGATTTCTATGCGATTGACGTCAGCCTGGTCTACATAGGGAGTTTCAGGCCAACTGAGGAGACCCTGTTTCAAAAACCCAAAAAGGTGCTAGAGAGATGGCTCAGTGGTTAAGAGCACTGGCTGCTTGCAGAGGACTTTCCTGGCTTTGATTCCTAGCACCAATATGGCAGGGAGGAGAAAATAGCAGAAATCCAAGAGGATAAATGACTTTTGTTACCTCTAAACATCTCATCTACCTCTTTTTTTCCGCTTTAAGAACAAGGCAAACTTGTGTTGGAGAGGTTGCTCAGTGGCTAAGAGCACTGACTGCTTTTGCAGAAGACCTGGGTTTTGTTCCTAGCACCCACATGGCGGCTAACAACCATCACTCACTCCAGTTTTGGGGCATCCAATGCCCTTTTCTGACCTCTGCAGGCACTGCATGCACATGGCACATTTAAATACAAGCAAGCAAAACACTCGTACACATAAAAATTAAGGAAAATAAATTTTAAGAGAATAAGATAAACCTTTAAAGCAAGAAACAAGCAACTCTTCAAGAGTCATACAGTTAATGTGTGAATAGAGGAAAATGCAGAATTTTCTGGATAAATAAATCCTTGATTGACAAAGGTCCTGCAGATGATATGAACCCAACCTTGAGGGAATCCTCAAAGGTCTGCTTGCTTTCCTTAAACTACACACTCCAGTGTAGTTCCTTCGGCATTTGTTTGAATAATCCATTTATTGCCGTAGTTCCTAGATCATGAAAAAGCTTCAAAACGACATCCCATGTGAAGTCAGAGAAGGCTTTCCAGAATGCTCACATATGGAATTTTAACCTTTGGCCCTTGTGAAAAGGCTGCAAAAGCATTTGAAGCTTCTTTATATGATTGTAAGAATGCAATCAAATCTAAACACAAGAGGCTGTAAGCTCCATAATTTCATGTATATGAAATACCTCCCAAAGGCAAATACATGGAGAGTTAAGTAGTGGTTGCCTTTGAATGGGGATGAAAACAGAGATTAACTGAAAACATTCATGAAGTATCTTATGGAGTAATGAAAATGCCCTAAACCAGGATTGTGATGATGGGTACATGAGGTAAATTTACTGATTTGTATACTTAAGAGGGTCTAGTTTATAGTATCTAAGTTATAATTCAATAGAGGTAATTTTTTTTGTCTTTTCGAGACAGGGTCTCCCTGTAGCCCAAGCTGTCCTGGAACTCACTCTGTAGACCAGGCTGGCCTTGAACTCACAAAGATCTGTCTGCCTCTCAAGTGCTAGGATTAAAGGCATGTGCCACCACACCCGGCTCAATAGAGTTTTTATATAAAAAAAATACTCAGCCATGAAAAATATCCTTCTGTGCTAAATAAGTTCTGGCTTGGAGCTTCTCAATTTGCCACTAAGCTATTTGGGAAGGCATGGGAGCATAAAAGAATGATGTCGTGTGAGCCAAAATTGAACAATTCTGGGCAAAATCTTTTCTTTTTTTTTATTTTTTATTTTATTTTTTATTTTTTTTTATTTTTTTATTAATTTTATTTATTTCTGTATGTGTACGAATGTATTGTCTGCATGCAAGTCTGTGCACCCGTGTCGCGCAATGCCGCGGAGGTCAGAAGTGGGCGTCGGATTCCCCTGGAGCTGGAGTTCTCCTGGAGTTGGAGTTTCAGACGGCTCTCAGCCGCCATGTGGGTGCTGGGGATCGAACCCGGGTCCTCTGCAAGAGCGGTCGGCGCTCTTAACCGCTAGGCCATCTCTCCAGCCCGCAAAATCTTTTCTAAGTAGAGAGAAGATGAGCTGGATTACAAAAATGCGATGGTTTTGGATAACATTCCTCAAAGGCCCATGTGTTGAAAGCTTCTGCCCATGGCTTCAGTGGGAGCATCTGGAACCTTTAGGAGCCAAGTAGAAGGAAGTTAGGTCCCCGGGGACACGTCTTTTCAGGGGATGTTGAGACACCAGCCCTTCCTATTCTTCCTTTTGGCTTCCTGGTTACTATGAGGTGAACAGGTTCCTTGCTGCAGTCATCTTCTGTCTACCACAATCCTGAAAGCAATGGACCAACTGACCATGGTCTGAGCCTCCAAAAACTGGGAGCTCCTTCTAAGTTGACTGTCCAGGTATTCGTGACATCAGTAATGGAAAACTGACTGGCACAGAAGCCAATTAAAAAAATGCAAGAAGAAAAGCAGGAAGCCTGTTTGTTCTCTTCCTGGTGGCTACTCAAAAAAAATGAGGCAGCGCTTCACTTCCTGTCAGCCTCTATTCCGGGAGGATGGTGTCATCTTCTCCTTTCCTTACTAGGTCATTTTTCTACAGCAGAGAAGCTACGAGTGTCACAGAGTACATTGAATAAGAAGACAGAGATAGTCATGACACACAGCACCTTACATTTGGGGGGAGGTTTGGCCTCCAATGTAGGAAGCCACTGAGCCCTTACGTGGAGGAATTTCTTTCTTTTTTTGTTTGAATGTGCATAGATGAAACAAATAGAAAAGGCTGTTTCCAACAGATGGCATGAGTTGATCATATGTGATCACTGGATCTTGGCCATTCAACTTCTCCTTAATCTAGAGCAGACAGCATTTAGGTTCATTTTAAAGACATCTTATGTACATTATCTACTCTGATCATGTTTGAAAATGGCTAGAAAGGGAATAAGTATTTATCATGGAAAAAGTAACATTTGGCCTTCTGTGATCTGTTCCAGTGGTGACTTGTGGTGGATGATTTTAATCTCGCCAAAGCTTTTTCTTATTTTTTTTCTTTTTTTTTCTTTTTTCTCTTTATCTTTTCTTCTTTTTTATTTTTTAACTATGTAGCCCAGGCTGGCCTTGAACTTCAGATCCTCCTGTCTCTGTCTTCTTCTGAAAATCCTACCAATGGGTGCCACCACCACTGGCTTTTCTTATTTTTTAATTTCATGTGTATGATGTGCTTGCATGTACATTCGCATACACGTGTGTGTATGTGTAGGCCTGAGGGTGATGTTGGGAATGTTCTTCAATCACTCTTCCACCATATTTTTTGTTTTGTTTTGCCTTTTGATCTTTTTGAGACAGGGTCTCCCTGCAGCCCCAGCTGTCCTGGAAATTGCTATGTAGACCAGAATGTCCTCAAATTTACAGAGATCCACCTGCCTCTGCCTCTTGAGTGTTTTGGTATTTTTGAGATAAGTTCTACTCAGCTGGCCTGGAACTCAGTATGTAGACCATACTGGCCTCAATTTCACAGAGATCCATCTGCTTCTGCCTCCTAAGTGCTGGGACAAAAGGCATGTGCTGCCATGCCCCAGCCACTTCTACCTTATTCTTTTTAAGGCAAGGAATCTCAATCAATTCCAGAGCTCACCAATATGGCTGGTTTCAGTTTGCTCCGGGGATCCCTATCTCTACCATCTGAGGCTGGAATTATAGATGAGCTCTATACCCACTTGCATTCTGTGTGGGTTCCCGGATTTCTAACTTCAGTCCTCTTGCAGGGCAACCTCAGCCTTAAGCACTGAGTTATCTCCCCAGCCCACCAATAGCATTTTCTGAACCAAGTCTACTAAGTAGTTACAACCAATGTAAGTACATGAAGAAGCCAGTTGACAGTGCACAATGGAGGTATGGTTTCATGTTGACAGGAAATAAAAAGAGGAGACGAGGTCATCACAGTATACATGGACATAATGGAGGAAGTTGCCTAAGAATGCAGCGGGAGCTATGCATGTTACTCATCCTGTTACTGCAAGAAGGAAGGAAAGATGCCATTGTAAAGTGTGTTGAGAGTGGGATCAAAGGCAGTTCGTGAACCTTGAACAGAGGACAAACAGACTAGCTTTGGAGGATGAAGTAAGCAGAACACAGTACATGGAAATGCCAAGAAAGGCTGCAGTATAAAGAACACAGCATGGAGATTGGCCTGAAGATCTTTGAAACTTGTTCAGTGTGTGCCTGGAAACTGGTTTTGGAAAACTGACACCAAACAGTAAGGGGAAAAAAGACATCATTTTCTTATGAAATAGGAATAGAAACCCATAAGGAGGAAATGGGCTGAGATGAAATGGAAAGAAGACACCAGAAGTGACATGGCCAGTCTAGTGGGGACAATGAAAATGGGGTGATGGCAGACAAAACTGAGGACTTGATTAACACTTTCCATGTACTATCATTTACTTTACCTATGTTTATAATGTATTAGCTCATTTCATCCTTTTAAGAATACCACACGTGCTCTATTATTACTGTATGTATTCTATGATGCTGAAAGCAGAGGTCCTAAGGAGTTTGCTCAAGGTCAGCCAACTGGTTAAGTGTGGGAGCCAGAATTCCAGTTCTGGCTATTTCATTCTAGACTGTGCTTTTGACAGCTGGGCTGAGGAGGGATGACAAAGAAGCAGAAGACACAGAGGTAGGTCTGAAAATATTCAGGGTGGATGGAGGCTGAAGAAGCCGTAACAGAGAGTAGGTAAGAGTCCACCCATAATGGACAAGAAAGCAAAACCAGGGAGCGGTGAGATAATGAATACGGAAGCCACAGAATAAAGATTTCCCTTTCCGACTAGACAGAGGCATCAGATTCCAGGGCAATAAATAAAATATCTATGTCTAGACAAAGTCTGTTAAAACAAAAACAAACCCCAAACCTGCAACAGACCATTAAATAAAGAACACATGAAAAGCTAACTACAACCATCATGTAGAAATTCAGCCTTGCTTCTAACTAGAGAAGAAATTTTAATTACATTTCATTTTCACATTTCTAATGAGAGCAGAATGACAAAGCGCGTGAAGAAGAATGGGGACAGCATCAAGAAGCGATAGGCAAACCCGCTCTTAGAGTCGGACAGTCATTGTCAGCCAGAAAGTGAGCGAGAATGTAGCTAAACTGAGCAGCACCATTGTAAAACAACTGACTACAAATACCATTTATAGAGTGCTTCATCCAAAAAACAGCAGACAATACATTCATCTCAAACTCACTTGGAACATTCACCAAGATAGGTCACATTCTTGGCCAAGAAACACTTTAACACATTTAAAAATAATAGATATTATGCCAAGTATACTCTTAGGACACAACAGAATTAGACTAGAAACCAGTAATAGAAAGACAGGTAGAACATACTGGAGTGTTTTAAGGTATCAAGAGCTGGGGGGATGGCTCAGCAGTTAAAGTACACGGTAGCAAGGCTGAGGACAAGGGTGTGGAGCCCCAGCACCCACGTAAATGTGGAGTGGCTGTGGCACCTGCCTGTGATTTCGGCACTGGCTGAGAAGGTAGGGACAGGGGATTCCTGGACCAAGGGATTGAGAAAGAGACCCAGCCCCAAACTCAAGCTTCCACATACCCACATACATGTAAAAAGGCATACATACATATACGTCAGACACATACACATGAAGAATAAAATATCGAGGGAAATGTAAAAATATTATGATGTAAATGTAAATCAAAGTATAATTTCTTAATACCCATGGGATGCAGTAAGTACAGTCACTCAGAGAGAGGATTTTTAGCATTGGTCACAGTCATTACAAAGAGAAAAATGTCTAAAACCAACCATGTAAGCACCATTTTAGAAAACTAGAAAAGAGTAAAATAACTTCAAAATAAGGACAACAAAATAAATAAACCAAAAGCTGTATCTTGGAGAAGATTACTAAAGTCAATCTTCAGTAGCCAGTCTTACCAAGAAGAAAAAGACACAGAGTAAAAACATCAGAAATGAAAGAGAGATTGTTACTAATTCTATGGACTAATTCCTTGAGAGACACTCATCAAAACTCAAATAAACAGAATAGACAGTTGACACATTCCCTTATTCACTAAAGAAACTAAATCCACAATTAATAACCTCTAAAAAGAGCATCAGGCTAGGATGGGTTCACTGGCGAATTTTGTTTTGTTTTGTTACTTTATTTTGTTTGAGAGAGGATTGCTGTAGTTCCAGCTGGCCTGAAATTTGCTCTGTAGACCACGGTGGCCTCAAACTCAAAGCTATCTGTCTGTGTTTCTCTGCCTCTCTGCCTCCCTGCCTCTCTACCCATGGGCTCTCCACCCCAATCCCCTCCGCCCCTGGCCCCTGGCCCCTGCCCCTGCCCCTGCCCCTGCCCCTGTCTCTCCCTCTGCCCCTCTGCCTCTACCTCTGCCTCTGACCCTACCTCTGCCTCCTGAGAGTGCTGAGATTAAAGGTTTATGCCACCACATTCAGCTTCTCATTGGTGAATTTTACTAAAGATCTGAAAAAGAAATGTCTCCACAATCTCTTCTAGAAAACAGACTTTATTCTATGAGGTCAGCATTGTTCAAATACCAAAACCAAAGACATTATGAAAAAAGGATACAGGCTGGAGAGATGGCTCAGAGGCCAAGAGCGCTGACTGCTCTTGCAGAGGACCCAGGTTCGATTTCCAGCACCCACATAGTGGCTAAGAACCGTCTTTTAACTCCAGTTCCAGGGGAATCCAATGCCCTCCTCTGACCTTCTGGGCATTGCACAACATGGGTGCACCAACCTACATGCAGACAGTACACTCATACACATAAAAAGTAATAAATTAGGGGGTCTCCCAAGACCACCTGAAGCACAGGAGCTGGAACCAACCCAAATGCCCCTCAACTGATGAGTGGATAGAGAAAATGTGGTACATCTACACAATGGAATTCTATGCAGCAGTAAAGAAAGATGACATCATGAGCTTTGCAGGAAAATGGCTGGAGCTAGAGGACATCATGCTGAGTGAAGTAACACAGTCCCAGAAAAACAAATGACGAATGGTATCCCTCATCTGTGGATGCTAGTGCCAATTACCTAGTTGTAAGTATTTCTTGTGCATGGCCCCTTGAGCTTTTGTCCAAAGCAGTTGGGAGTGATGCATATTGGAAACAACAACAACAACAACAACAGAAAGGACTGCATCAAAGAATTAATTGAAACGGTGAACTTCTGCTCAAAACAGTCAACTTCCCCATGGAGAATATTGAGAAAGACTGAGAAAGAGATGAAAAGCATGTTTGGCAGAATGCATGAGCTCTGGTGGGGTAGGGGGATAGGGGGGGGGACACGGGTCTAGATTTGATTAGTAACAATCTTGTACAATATATATGTATATAATAAAAAAAGAAAGAATAATAAATTTAAAAAAGATAAATATTTCTCACCCACACATGGAAAACCTCCAACAAAAACATTATCAATGCAAATCCTGGAATCGACTTTATAAACCTGGCTCAAGACTTGGTAATCAGTGTGATACATATATCATCAGGCAAAAGAAGAAAAATCATGATTATGTTAAAAGATTAATAGAGTTGATAAAATCCAACATCTAGTAGATCAGGAATAGATGGACCTTTCTCAAAAAAAGAACAGGTAACATCATATTTATAAGGGCAAAAACTAGCTATTTTCCTCTTAGGATAGAGGTTTTTTTTTTCCCTCCAAGGATTCTAACTACCACCCCCCCCCATCACTTTTGTTCAAAGTCATAAAAAAAAGGGATAAAAAATTACAGAGTGGGGCTGGAGAGATGGCTTAGCAGTTAAGAGCACTGGCTGCTCTTGCAGAGGACTGAGGTTTGGTTCCCAGCAGATAACAACCATCTGTTAAGTCCAACACCTTCTTCTGACCTCTTCATGACACAAGTACACTGATATAAATCCAGGCAATACACTCATACACATAAAATAAAAATAACAAAGTATTTTTAGGAATTAAGGAGGAAGAAATGAAACCATAGAAATTGATAAAAGGATAAGAGGAAGAAATCTTTTTTTTTTCTTTTTTGAGACAGGGTCTCCCTGTAGCCCCAGCTGTCCTAGAACTCATTCTGTAGACCAGGCTGGCCTTGAACTCACAAAGATCCACCTGCCTCTGCCTCCCAAGTGCTAGGATTAAAGGCATGCGCCACCACGCCTGGCAAGAGGAAGAAATCTTAAAAACTTCTGGAACTCATTAGTAATTACAGCAAGATTTTCGGGTACAAAAGCCAAATGCTTCCCATACACTAGCAATGCACATGTGGAAACTGAAATTTAAAACATAATACTATTTATAATATCACAAAAGAGAAATACTTAAGTTTAAATCTAAACATATGGGCTGGAGAGATGGCCTAGTGGTTAAGAGCACTGACTGCTCTTGCAGAGGACCCGGGTTTAATCCCCAGCACCCACATGGCGGCTGAGAACCGTCTGAAACTCCAATTTCAGGAGAACTCCAGTTCTAGGGGAATCCGACACCGTCTTCTGACCTCTGCGGCACTGTACAACATGACAGACCCTCATGCAGACAGTACATTTACACACATAGAGAAAAATAAATAAAAAAATAAATCTAAACACATACAAGATTTATGTAAGGGAAACTATAAAATTCTGATAAATGAAGTCAAAGGTATAAATAAATGAAAAGCTAATTTAAATCCATGTTATGTATAGGAAGATTCAAAATTATTAAGAGGCCTTCTCTTCTTACTTAGGTATAGATCAAAGACAATTACCAATAAAAATCTCAAGAAATTACTTTATGTATTTTTTCCTCAGAGTTTTGAAAGTGCGTGCATGTGTGTGTGTGTGTGTGTGTGTGTGTGTGTGTGTGTGTGCATACACAGAGGTCAGAGGAAAACTTGTAGGAGGTGGTTCTCTGCTTCCATCATGTGGGCCTTGGGGATTGAACTCAGGTTGTCAGGTTGTCAGGCTTGGTGGAAAGTGCCTTTACCTGAGCCATCTTGCCTGCCCCACCACTGTATTTTTTTTGAACAGAGTCTCTCAATGAACTTGGAGCTCTCTGGCTGATTAGAATGGCTTTCTAGTGGACCACAGGGATTCTCATCTCCTCCCTGCCCCTAGCCCTGGGCTACAGGCGTGTATCACCATACCTGGTCCCCATACCCATCCAGCTACTTCCCCAGCTACTCCCCTACTTTCAAAGTAGCTCAACACTCTTCCTTCCTTATTCCTTCCTTCTTCCTTCCTTTCCCTTTCCTCTTTCCATCCTTTCCTCCTTCCCCCCTTTTTCCCCTTTTACCCTTCCCCTCCCCTCCCCTGTCCTGTCCTTTCCTTTCCTTCCCTCCTCTTCCCTTCCTTTTCCTTTCCTCTATCTTTTCTCTTTCCTTTCTTCTTTCTTTTTTATTTTTCAATAATTCTGGGAAAGAACCTAGGATACTGTCCTAGCTGCTTTCTATTGCTGTGATAATAACACTGACCAAAACCAACTTGGAGAGGAAAGGGTCTATTTGACTTATAGTCACAGTCCACCATCAAGGGAAGCCACAGCAGGAACTCGGTAAGAACGCAGAGGAGGCAGGAGGTAAAGCACAGACCATGGAGGAACGCTGCTTACTGGCTTGCTCCTTTGGCCTGTGCTCAGCCTACTTATTTTTCCCTCCCAGACGAGGTCTCCCTTTAGTCCTCGCTGGCCTGGAGGTCATTATGTAGACCAGGCTGGCCTTGAACTCACAGAGATCTGCCTGCCTCTGTCTTCCAAGTGCCAGGATTAAAGGCATGTATCACCACACCCGGTAAGAGCAGCTAGTGCTCTAAACCGATGAGTCATCTCTCCAGCCCAAGTCTTAGCCCTCTTTTACTTTGGGTTTTTTTAATTTTTAATTTTTATTTTTTTATTTTTGTATGTATGAATGTACTGTCTGCATGTAGGTTGGTGCACCTGTGTCATGCAATGCTGCAGAGGTCAGAAGAGGGTGTCGGATTCCCCTGGAACTGGAGTTAAAGATGGTTCTCAGCTGCCATGTGGGTGCTAGGGATCGAACTCAGGTCCTCTGCAAGAGCAGTCAGCACTCTCAGCTGCTAGGCCATTTCTCCAGCCCCTCAGCCTACTTTCTTATACAACCCAGGACCACCTATTCAGAGGTGGCACCATCCACAGTGGCCTGAGCCCTCTCACCTCATTGAACAATTAAGAAAATCTCTCACAGACGTAGCCATGGTCCAATTCAGTGGAGGAAACTCCTCAGCTGAGGTTCCCTCCACCCAGGTATGTCAAGTTCACAGCCGAAGCTATCCAGCACAGGGGCCATGTATTCAGACATGCCCTCTAATACTGAGTTACACCCCTGACCTGCTTTTAATACATTCTCTTCTACAATCACGAAATAAATACATTTGGAAGGCATCTATGGTATGATCTTCCTTCTGTTGTAGAGATATAGACAAAAAAATCCAAAGAAAAAGTGGAATTTCTGGATAAAAAGGATTATTATTGATTTTAATATTGATCTCAATAGATATAACATAGTTCTACAATGGTGGAAAAAGCAGGATAAGCTACTTATCCATCTCTGTTCTTCTTATATTTTGGTCTTTTTTTGAGGCAGGGTCTCCCTGTAGCCCCAGCTAGCATGGAACTTGCTACATAGACCAGGAGGGCCTTGAATTCATAGAGATCCAGCTCCCTCTACCTCCCAAGTGCTGGGATTAAAGGTGTGAACCACCACGTCTGGCTCTCTCTTAGTAAATATTGTACACTCAAGAATATTTGTAGACATTAAAGTGATCATTTTGAAAACAATATAACACAATTGAAAAATGCTTCAATATATTATAATAACAAAGTTAAAGGAAATAATATCACCAGATGTGAAGCATACGATCACATAGAACTGGACCAGAAAAGAATAAGGAAAACAATAGTGGAGGGATTTCCTATTCTTTCTGGGTCATGAAATTATGGATAAATTTTACAAAAATAAAACAATGCCCTAAACATAGCTCTAAATAAACTGTTATATCATCCTTTTATATTAAAAAGTTATTAAATGTCCTATAATACCTGATTTCAGGACCACTCATGCCTTCCATGGGCCAACTCTAAAGAGATTCCAGCCATTCCCTTAGCTTTGTTAAAGAGCATACATGGTTCACCCCTTCGGTTGGCTTTGGGACAAGTGATTCAAATACATAGAACAGGACAGGACAAGTATGAAATTACCTTTTTCTGGAAAGATGTTGTTTTTGGTGAGTTTGACACTTTTGGGCCTTCGGTGGCTATCATCCATACCCGTGATGAGATTTCGGAAAAACACCTCAAATTTCTTTCTGCTGTCTCCATCGATGGTACCCGCCATGGACCACACCAAGGCAAAGAGGAACAGTCCTTGTAGCCAGAGGAAGATCTGCTGACTTGACAGGCCTTCAAACATGTCATTTTCCTCCTCTTCTGTGTTCTTGATTTCATCTAAAAGTGAAAAAAAGGAAGCTCAGGACAAGAGTGCTATGGACAGAAAGGCCTATGAGCTGGCACGCTCTGCCTTAGAGGCCCTGGGAAGGTAAGTGGTATTGGCCAAATGTTCATCCCATACCAGATCCTTTTCCTTATCTACATATATACACCAATAATGAGTATATGCTCATATGTGCACGCATGTTTGTGTGTTTATTCATGTGTTCACATGTATGTGGAGCTAGAGGCCAGAGATCAATTTGGGGTGTCTTCTTTTTTTGGGGGGGGTTCTTTTTAAGGCAGGGTCTCCCTTTAGTCCCAGCTGGCCTGGAGCTCACTATGTAGACCAGGCTGGCCTTGAACTCACAGGAATCTGCCTGCCTCTGCCTCCCGAGTGCTGGGATTAAAGGCATGAGCTACCACGCCCAACTATTGATCACTGTCTTCTTTATTCCTGTAGGCAGTCTCTCACTGAACACGGCCCTTGCTGAGTCACTAGACTACCTGGCCAGATTGTTCTAAGATCTTCCTGTCTCTGCCTTCCCACTACTGGAGTTACAGGTACATGATACTCTAGCCAGATTTTATATGGGAGCTGGAGATCTGAATTCAGGTCCTTGTATTTGCACGGTAAGCACTTTATGGCCTGAGCCATCCCCCTAATCCTTATATGTTTTTGTTGTTATTTAACATAGCATAAAGTTTTGCCGTATTAACCAGTTAAAGAGTGCAATTCAGTGGTCCGAAGTACATTCATATGTTCAACCATCTCCACCACTCATATCCAGAACTCTTTTAATCTTGCAGAACTAAAGCTTGGTACCACTGAGCAACTGCTGCTCCCCCCGCCACTCTCTCCTTAGCCAGGATTCTACTCTCTGTCTCATGTGAGACCACAGTAGACACATTATAGAAGTCAGTTGTTTCATGATTGGCTTATTTCACTTAACATAATGTCTTCAGGGTACACCCATGACTTATACCTGTAGTCAGGATTTCCTTCTTTGTTAAGGCTGAATTATACTCCATTGTGTGATAGTACCAGTTTATTTATTTATTCATTTATCTGCTGATGGACATTTGGGCTGGGAAGAAACCCAAATGAGTATGCATAAATATCCAATCAAACTTCTGCTTCCAATTATTTTGGATATGTACAGAGAGGCCAGAATTTTGATCATATATGGTAAGTTTCTAGATCCTTTTTATTTTATTTTAAAAAATATTATTATTTTTATTTTTGTATATGAGTATATTGCTTGCATGTATGCAAGTGCACCGATGTCATGTGTTATGAATGCCTGTGGAGGTCAGAAGAGGGCACTGGATCCCCTGGAACTGGCGTTTGGGATGGTTGTTAGCTGCCTCGTGGGTTCTGGGAATCGAACCCAGGTCCCCTGCAAGAGCAGCTAGTGCAGTGCTCTTAACTGCTGAGCCAGCTCTCACCTCCTTTTTTATTATTTTTAATTTTAAAATTTATTTGTATTTTATGTGTTTTAGGAGTGTTCTACCTGCATGTATGCAAGAGCACCACATACATGCAGTGCCTGTGGAGGCCAGAAGGGGCATCAGATCTCTTGGAACTGCAGCTACAGATGGTTGTAAGTTCCCAGTGGGTGTTGGGAACTGAAGCCAGGTCCTCTGCAAGAGTAGCCAGTGCTCTTTAGCTGCTGAGCCATTTCTCCAACCTGTATGGCTCCTTTTAAAGAAACCACCAAGGGGGATGGAGAGATGGTTCAGAGGTTAAGAGCACCGACTGCTCTTGCAGAGGACCTGGGTTCAATTCCCAGCACCCACATGGTGGCTAAGAACCGTCTTTAACTCCAGTTCCAGAGGAATCTGATGCCCTCTTCTGACCTCCACAGCATTGCACGACACAGGTGCACCAACCTACATACAGACAGTATCCTCATACACATAAAAATAAAAATAAAAAAAAGAAACCACCAAAATATTTTCCATTTAAGCTGCACCATTTTAAATTCCCACCAATAGTCCAGTCCATAAATCCATGAATATTCCAATTTCTACACTCCTCTCCAACAATTGCTATTTGTTTTTTAACCCATCTTAATAGGTATGAGGTGGTATCAATATCACTGTGGCTTTGATTTTCATTGCCCTAGTGATTGGCGATGCTGACACTTTTTGTATTCTTCCTGACCATGTGTTAGTTATTTAGAGAAATGTCTATTCAAGCCCTTTACCCATTTTTCATTGTATTATTGTGTTGAATTTTAGGGGGTTTTAGCAGTGTTGCTTTCTCTGTTCTGTGTATTAATTCTTGTATGTGTGTTCTCTTGTGGCTAGGTACATGTGTGCAGGTATTGTGCACATATGTGTCTAAGCATGTGGAGGGCAGAGACCAATCTTGGGTGTCATTCCTCAGGTGCCCAGGTGCCACCCATCTTGATTTTTGAGACAATGAATCTTCTGTTTTTTTTTTGTTTTTTTTTTTCAGTCTTTTTGAGACAGGGTCTCCCTGTAGCCCCAGCTATCCTGGAACTTATTATGCACACCAGACTGGCCTTGAACTCACAGAGATTCCCCCTGCCTCTGTCTCCCTAGTGCTGGGATTAAAGGCTGGTGAGGCAAGGACTCTTTACTGGTCTGGGGCTGGCCAATTAGGCTTGGCTGGCCAGCCAGTGAGTCCCAGGGATCTGCTTCCCCAGCACTGGGATTATAAACTCATGTCACCACATCCAGCTTTTTGACATGGCTTCTGAGGATCAAACTCAGGTCCTCATGTCTACATGACAGTGTTCTGACTAAATCATCTCTCCAGCTCCTGGATATTATCAGACATATTACTTAAAAACATCTTTATTCTGTGTGTGTAGAGCATCTTACTGTTGGTAATACCTTTTGATGTAGAAAGTTTTTAAATTTTGATAAATGTGTGTGTATGTGTGTGTGTGTGTGTTTGTGTGTGTGTCCTGTATCGTGGGTGCCATATCCAAAAAAATCATTGCCAAATTCAATGCTATGACCTTCTGCTTTATATTTTTATCTTCAAATTTCATACCTTTGGCTCTATCCATTTTGAGTGAATTTTTGTTTATACTAGGTAACAATTCAACCTTATTCTTTTTAAAAACTGTAGTTTTAAATTATGTGTATGTATGCGTCTTGGGAGGGTATGTGCCTATGGAGGTCAGCAGAGTTCCAGGCAGTTGAGTGTCGTCAGACTTGGACGCTGGGAACTGAATCCGTGGCCTCTGCAGAAGCAGCATGTGCTCTTGGCTGCTGAGTGGTCCCTCCAGCTTCTCTAACCACGCTCTTCTCATGGATCCAGTTCTCCCAGCAATATTTGCTGAAAACACTGCTCTCTCCTCATGGATGATCTTAGCACATATTAATTCCAAATAATCTTATAATTTATAGAAAGATTTATTTCTGTGCTTTATATCGTTCTACTGGCTATAACTCAGTATTCATCTTTATTGGCCATAATAGCTTTGAGTTTTAAAGTAGGAAGTAGAAGTTCTCTGGCTTTGTTCTTGGGGGTGGGATATGGGGGCACATGCCTATGAATTTTAGGATGCATTTTTCTATTACTGCAAATGATTAGGAATTTGACCATGACTCCGCCCAGTGTGTTGAGAACTGAGTGGTTCTGGCATCGTAACAATATTGCTGGAACATAGGATATCTTTTCATTTATTTGCACACTTGTTAAACCTTCCAGCAGCAGAAGTCTCTTCCTGGTTATCTGGGCATATTTCAGTGCAGGGCATGGTGCAATAAATGGCACTGTATTGTTTGCTTTTCAGATTGGTCATTGTTGTGTAAAGAAATGCAACTGACCATTTCGAGTTAACTTTGTATCCTGACAGTTTGCTTTGAACTTTTTTTTTTTTTTTTTTTGANTTTTTTTTTTTTTTGAGCAGAAGTTCACTGTGTCAATCAGTTCTTTGATGCAGTCCTTTCTGTTGTCGTTGTTGTTGTTGTTTCCAATATGCATTATTAATTCTTAACACAACTTCAGCTCTCTTGAATTTATTGCCATTCTTTTGTCCTGTCTGCCCAAGTCCTGAGATTACAGATGTGACTCGTCACACTGGGTTTAGGGACTCTTATTTATAAGGGTGTATCATCTACAGACAGGTAAGTTTACTTTGCCTTTCCAATTTGGATGATTTCATTTCTTTTTTCTTGCCTAAAAACTCATGCTAGAATTGCTATTTTTAAAGGGTGTAGTGCGGTCAGGTCAGACATCCTTGCCTTGTTTCTGATCAGAGGAGAGGCTTTCAGTGCTTTACGTTGACCATGATGTTGTGTTGTAGCTGCTCATGTGTGGCTCTTTATGATGCTGATGTAGCTTTATCCTTTTGACTGTTCCTCTGTTTCCTGCTTTGTCAGGAGTCTCTGTCCTGGGTTTCAGACTGAGGTATAAACTCAAGGTCCTCCCATCCTGTTTGTTTGTTTTTCTTGAAGCTACTTCCTAGGTGTGGTGATCTTTCTAAGTTAATTCCATGTCTGTGACTGCCCTGAATGTCTTAACTGAGCTCCTAAAGGTAGAAACGTGAAAGTGTAAATATCATGCTGATTCTTGCAATTTTCAGAAATCACTTCACCCCATGGCGATGGGGCTTGCAGTCCTCCTAGTGCTTCCTGTTTGTACCTCCGTGTTGTGACACAGATTCCTGGGATCTTGAGGCCAAGGCCCTTATGGTCCACCCTGGCTCACAGGCAAAACTTCTACAGCACTGACGGTTTGGGAAAGCAGAGCTAGCACCACGCGAAAAGCTGAGAATAACCCAGATTAACTTCAAGTTGCTATCTAAACCTTACCCCAGAAGTTGTAAGCTTTGGAATAGGATTCAGAATTCTAAAATTGTTACGATAGGGGTCCATTGTTATCCAGATGGGAGAATGCTTTCTGACACTTCCTTCTCTGCCATCTTGATTGAATATTCTCTAGCCTTGTACATCTTTATTTAACTTGCCAGTCAAACTTGTGAAAAGGGCATGGTTTTTCTCATTTTAAGGATGAATCAAGCCAGACTTGGTGGCACATACCTTTAATCCCAGCACTCGGGAGGCAGAGGCAGGCAGATCTCTGAGAGTTCAAGGCCAGCCTGGTCTATAGAATGAGCTCCAGGCCAGTTGGGACTAAAGGGAGGCCCTGTCTCAAAAAAATACCCCCCCAAAAGATGAATCAATTAAGGTTTATAGAAGTCACGGATCAGCCGGGCGTGGTGGCGCATGCCTTTAATCCTAGCACTTGGGAGGCAGAGGCAGGCGGATCTTTGTGAGTTCAAGGCCAGCCTGGTCTACAATGTGAGTTCCAGGACAGCTGGGGCTACAGGGAGACCCTGTATCGAAAAGACCAAAAAAAAAAAAAAAAAGTCACGGATCTCTACAGCTTATATACAATGAAGCTAAAATGTGGCGGGAAATCCAGTGCACTCTGAAGCCCAAGCTTCTTACCACTTCTACAGTGCTCCTCAAATTGTATACATCCCTCCAGGGATGTATACAATTGCTGATTATGATTCATTCAGGTGGTCCATTGTCTAATGAACTCCCAGATGATGCAATATTTCTTATAGTTATTACTTTGAATTGCAAGGTAATATGTCCACAAAGAAACCCAAGAATAAGCTGAAGTTTCTTCTTTCTTCTTCCAGTCAGGCATTTCCCCCTACATCAGACTGCCCATGGTTAAGCAGGACTTTGCTGAATTTTGTTACTTGGGTCTTCTAGGCTTCCTCTCCCAGCAGCACATACAAGTGTTTGATTTTCTTCTTCACCAACATCTAAGTAACATCCCCAGTGACTGTATCTTGTTTTCCAAATACTACCCTTTAATATCAAGAATCAAAGTTCTAGGTCTGGAGAGATGGCTCAGCAGTTAAGAATACTTCCTGTTCTGGGCTGGAGAGATGGCCTAGTGGCGGAAAAACACCTCAAATTTCTTTCTGCTGTCTCCATCGATGGTACCCGCCATGGACCACACCAAGGCAAAGAGGAACAGTCCTTGTAGCCAGAGGAAGATCTGCTGACTTGACAGGCCTTCAAACATGTCATTTTCCTCCTCTTCTGTGTTCTTGATTTCATCTAAAAGTGAAAAAAAGGAAGCTCAGGACAAGAGTGCTATGGACAGAAAGGCCTATGAGCTGGCACGCTCTGCCTTAGAGGCCCTGGGAAGGTAAGTGGTATTGGCCAAATGTTCATCCCATACCAGATCCTTTTCCTTATCTACATATATACACCAATAATGAGTATATGCTCATATGTGCACGCATGTTTGTGTGTTTATTCAGTTGTTTCACATTATTTGGAGCTAAGAGGCAAGAGATCAATTTGGGGTGTCCTTCTTTTTTTGGGGGGGGGTTCTTTTTAAGAGAAAATCAGTGTCTCCCTTTGTCCAGCTTGGCCTGGAGCTCACTAGTAACCAGGCTGGGGCCTTGAACTCACAGGGAATCTGCCTGCCTCTGCCTCCCGAGTGTGGGATTAAAGGCATGACTACCACGCCCAACTATTGATCACTGTCTTCTTTATTCCTGTAGGCAGTCTCTCACTGAACCGGCCCTTGCTGAGATCACAAGACTAATACCTGGCAGATTGTTCTAAAGATCGTCTGTCCCGCTGCCTTCCCACTACTGGAGTTACAGGTACATGATACTCTAGCCAGATTTTATATGGGAGCTGGAGAATCTGAATTCAGGTCCCTTGTATGGGCACGTAGCACTTTATGGCCTTAGCACCATTCCCCCTAATCCTTATATGTTTTTGTTGTTATTTAACATAGCATAAAGTTTTGCCGTATTAACCAGTTAAAGAGTGCAATTCAGTGGTCCGAAGTACATTCATATGTTCAACCATCTCCACCACTCATATCCAGAACTCTTTTAATCTTGCAGAACTAAAGCTTGGTACCACTGAGCAACTGCTGCTCCCCCCGCCACTCTCTCCTTAGCCAGGATTCTACTCTATTCTCATGTGAGACCACAGTAGACACACGGTTATAGAAGTGCAGTTGTTTCATATTTGGCTTATTTCACTTAACATAAGTCTAAGTACACCTAGGACTGATACGAGTCATTCCTTCTTGTAAGCAATTTGAAATAATTCTTTTTTTAATTAAAAAAAAAAAAAAAAAAAAAAACAGTTTATTTATTTATTATTTATCTGCTGGGATGGACATTTGGGCTGGGAAGAAACCCAAATGAGATGCAGTAAATATCCAATCAAACCTTCTGCTTTCAATTATTTGGATATGTACAGAGAGGCCCAAAGATTTTTTGGGATCATATATGGTAAGTTCTAATCGTTTTATGTTATTTAAATATTTTAATTTGTATTTTGTATATGAAGTATATCTGCTTGCTGTTCGCATGCACCGTGTCACTGTGTTAGTGCATGCCTGGAGGTCAGAAGAGGGCACTGGATCCTGGAAGTGAGCTTTAGATGATAGTTCTAAGCGCCCTCGTGGATGTTCTGGGGAATCGAACCCAGGTCCCCTGCAAGAGCAGCTAGTGCAGTGCTCTTACTGCTGAGGACCAGCTCCACCCCTTTTTTTTTTTTAATTTTAAATATTAATTGTATTTTATGTGTTTTAGGAGTGTTTCTACTGCAAATGTATACAAGGCACCACATACAGCAGTGCCTGTGGCGGCCAGGAAGGGAGTCGGATCCCCTAGGAAATAAACTGAGTACAGGCAGGGTTGTTAAGCCAACAGCGGGTGTTGGGAATTGAACCCAGTTCTCTGCAAGAGTAGCCAGTTCGCTTTTATGCTGAGCTATTTCTCCAACCTGTAGGCTCCTTTAGAAAGAAAACCCCAAGGGGGATGGAGAGTGGTCCAAGAGTTAAGAGCACCGACTGGCTCTTGCAGAGGACCTGGGTTCAATTCGCAGCACCACATGGTGGCTAAGAACCGTCCTTAACTGCCAGTGTCAGAGGAATCTGATGCCCTCTTCTGACCTCACAGCATTGCAACGACACAGGTGCACCAACCTACATGCAGACAGTACCCATACACATAAAAATAAAAATAAAAAAAAAGAAGAACCACCAACAAGATTACATTTAAGCGGCACCATTTGTAAATTTCCCACCAAAGTCCAGTCCATAATCCATGAATATTCCATTTCTACACTCTCTCTCAACAATTGCTATTTGTTTTTTAACCCATCTTAATAGGTATGAGGTGGTATCAATATCACTGTGGCTTTGATTTTCATTGCCCTAGTGATTGGCGATGCTGACACTTTTTGTATTCTTCCTGACCATGTGTTAGTTATTTAGAGAAATGTCTATTCAAGCCTTTAAACCCAGTTTTATTGTATTTGTTGTGATTTTAGGGGTTTTAGCAGTGTTGCTTTCTCTGTTCGTGTATTATATTCTTGTATGTGTGTTTCTCTTGTGGCTAGGTACCATGTGTGCAGGTATATGTGCACAATATGTGCATCTTAAGCATGTGGAGAGGCAGACGGACCAATCTTGGGTGTCATTCTCAGGTGCCAGGTGCCACCCATCTTGTTTTGAGACAATGAATCTTCTGTTTTTTTTGTTTTTTATTTTTTTTTCAGTCTTTGTTGAACAGGGGTCTCCCCTGTAGCCCCAAGCTATCCGGAACTTATTATGCACACAGACTGGCCTTGATCTCTAGACCCTCCCTTTGACTCTGTCTCCCGAGTGCTGGGATTTAAAGGCATGGTGAGCAAGGACTCTTTATCTGGTCTGGGGCTGCCAATTAGGATTGGCTGGCCAGCCATGAGTCCACGGAATTCTGCTCCGCCAGCACTACTGGGAATTATAAACTCATGTCACCACACCAGCGTTTTTCTATGGTTCTGAGATCCAAACTCAGGTCCTAATGTCTACATGACAGTGTTCTGACTAAACATCTCTCCACTCCTGGAGATTATCAGACAGTATTACTTAAAAACATCTTTATTCTGTGTGTGTAGAGCATCTTACTGTTGGTAATACCTTATTGTGTAGAAAGTTTTTACTTTTGATAAAGGGTGTGTATGTGTGTGAGACTGTGTGTGTGATGTGATTGCCGTATCGTGGGTGCCATATCAAAAAAAATCATTGCAAATTCAAATGCTATGACCTTCTGCTTTTTTTATTTTTATCTTCAATTTCAGTAGCCTTTGTCTATCTCATTTTTGATTCTTTTTTTACTAAAGAAACTATTACAGTCACCTTCATATTTTTTTAACAGATATAAAAAAACTTGTTTTAAAATTATGTGTATGAGTATGCTCTTGGGAGGGTATGTGGCCTATGGAGGTCAGCAGAGTTCCAGGCAGTTGAGTGTCGTCAGACTTGGACGCTGGGAACTGAAATCCGGGCCTCTGCAAGAAGCAGCATGTGGCTCTTGGGCTGCTGAGTGCGTCCCTCCAGCTTCTCTAACCACGCTCTTTCATGGATCCATTCCCCAGCAATATTTGCTTCGAAAACACTGCTCCCCCTCATGGGGATGATCTCTAGCACATATTAATTGTCCAAATAATCTTTATAATTTATAAAAGATTTATTTCTGTGCTTTATATATCGTTCTACCTGGCCTATAACTCAGTAATTCATCTTTATTGGCCATAATAGCTTTTGAGTTTTAAAGTTAGGAAGTAGAAGTTCTCTGGCTTTGTTTTGGGGTGGATTATGGGGCACATGCCTATGCAATTTAGGATGCATATTTTTCTATTACTGCAAATGATTAGGAATTTGACCATGACTCCGCCCAGTGTGTTGAGAACTGAGTGGTTCTGGCATCGTAACAATATTGCTGGAACATAGGATATCTTTTCATTTATTTGCACACTTGTTAAACCTTCCAGCAGCAGAAGTCTCTTCCTGGTTATCTGGGCATATTTCAGTGCAGGGCATGGTGCAATAAATGGCACTGTATTGTTTGCTTTTCAGATTGGTCATTGTTGTGTAAAGAAATGCAACTGACCATTTCGGGTTAACTTTGTATCCTGACAGGTTTGCTTTGAACTTTTTTTTTTTTTGTTTTTGAGACAGGGTCCCCTATAGCTCCATTGTCCTGGGAACTCACTCTGTGACCCATGGCTGGGGCCTTGAACTCACGAGATCCGCCTCGCCTACCTCGCCGAGTGCTAGGATTTAAAGATGTGCACCACCACGCCCTGCGTTAAAGACAGTTTTAAGCCACCACGTGGGTGCTGGAGAATGAACCGAATTCCTCTGGCAAGAGCAGTTTGTGCGCTTAACTGCTGAGCCATCTCTCCAGCCCGTAGGTTGTTATTTTAACATTTTTTTTTATTATTTTAGTTTGATTTATTATATTTGTCTTTTTTTTTTTTTGTTTTGTTTTTTCGAGACAGGGTCACCCCTGTAGCCCAGGCTGGTACTCGCTATGTAGATCCAGGTTGGTCTTGAACTCAACAAGATCCCCCCTGCCTCTCACCTCCCAAGTGCCTAGGATTAAAGGCGTGTGAGCTACGATTTTTTGTCTACATTTTTGAGCCGAGTCTTCAGCTATGTAGCCTGTTAATCATAGATCCAGTTCGTTCGCTTCCTTCTCTCTTCCCTCTCTCATCTCATCTCTCTCTCTCTCTCTCTCTCTCTCTCTCTCTCTCTTAGAAATCAGGAGGCCATCTGTGTCTCCTGCCCACAGCTTTCTCTGGATAGATGGTTGATAAACATTCCTGCTGTGGCCCTGCAGCCTGCCCCCCGCCCCCAAGCCCCACTTATCCTATAAGAACAAGAAACCCTTTGTTGTCTGGAATCAAGGCTTGTTCCCTTCAGGACCCCTGCATGCTATCTGGACAGCCTCCCCAGATAAGATCTTCTATCTGAAGTAACTGGAAAAGTTCTGCCACAGGACAGCTGCCTATAGGTATGATTCTACACACTTCCCCTAGTCGAAGTGAGTTTCTTGTTTTTTCCCATCCAAGTCGCTAACCGCAGGCCAAACGCCTGCTTGGCTTCAATCAAGATGAGATGCGAGGTAAGGTTCAGGGGTATGCGTATAATATGACATTAATTCTTTTTTTTTTTTTTTTTTTTTTTTTGAGCAGAAGTTACTGCAATCAGTTCTTTTGCATAAGCAGTCCTTTCGGTTGCGTGGTGTGTGTTGTTTCCATAAGTGATATTATTCTGTAACACAACTTCAGCTCTCTTGAATTTATTGCCATTCTTTTGTCCTGTCTCCCAAGTCCTGAGATTACAGATGTGAACTCGTCACACTGGGTTAGGACTCTTATTTATAAGGTTATCATCTACAGACAGGTAAGTTTACTTTGCCTTTCCAATTTGGATGATTTCATTTCTTTTTTTCTTGCCTGAAAAACTCATGCTAGAATTGCTATTTTTTAAAAGGGTGTAGTGCGGTCAGGTCAGACATCCTTGCCTTGTTTCTGATCAGAGGAGAGGCTTTCAGTGCTTTACGTTGACCATGATGTTGTGTTGTAGCTGCTCATGTGTGGCTCTTTATGATGCTGATGTAGCTTTATCCTTTTGACTGTTCCTCTGTTTCCTGCTTTGTCAGGAGTCTCTGTCCTGGGTTTCAGACTGAAAAACTCAAGCCTCCCACCTCCGTTTGTTTTTTTCTTGGAAGCTACTTCCTAGGTGTGGTGATCTTTCTAAGTTAATTCCATGTCTGTGACTGCCCTGAATGTCTTAACTGAGCTCCTAAAGGTAGAAACGTGAAAGTGTAAATATCATGCTGATTCTTGCAATTTTCAGAAATCACTTCACCCCATGGCGATGGGGCTTGCAGTCCTCCTAGTGCTTCCTGTTTGTACCTCCGTGTTGTGACACAGATTCCTGGGATCTTGAGGCCAAGGCCCTTATGGTCCACCCTGGCTCACAGGCAAAACTTCTACAGCACTGACGGTTTGGGAAAGCAGAGCTAGCACCACGCGAAAAGCTGAGAATAACCCAGATTAACTTCAAGTTGCTATCTAACCTTACCCGCAGAAGTTGTAAGCTTTTGAATAGGCGTTCCATTCTAAAATTGTTACGATAGGGGTCCATTGTTATCCAGATGGGAGAATGCTTTCTGACACTTCCTTCTCTGCCATCTTGATTGAATATTCTCTAGCCTTGTACATCTTTATTTAACTTGCCAGTCAAACTTGTGAAAAGGGCATGGTTTTTCACTCAGTTTTAAGGATGAATGCAAGCCAGACTGTGGGCACATACCTGTTAATCCCAGCACTTCGGGAGGCAGGGCAGGCAGATCTCCGAGAGTTCAAGGCCAGCCTGGTCATAGAATTGAGCTCTCAGACCGTGGACGAAAGGGAGGCCCTGTCGCAAAAATCACCCCCAAAAAGTGAACATTAAGTTTATAGAAGTCACGGTATCAGCCGTGGCGTGGTGGCGCATATGCTTTAATCCTAGCACTTGGTGAGGCAGATGCAAGGGTTGTGAGTAAGAGGCCAGCCTGGTCCTACAATGGTGTCCGAGGAGATGGGGCCAGGGACCCGTATAAAGAACCAAAAAAAAAAAAAAAGTCACGGAGTCATCTACAGCTTATATACAATGAAGCTAAAATGTGGCGGGAAATCCAGTGCACTCTGAAGCCCAAGCTTCTTACCACTTCTACAGTGCTCCTCAAATTGTATACATCCCTCCAGGGATGTATACAATTGCTGATTATGATTCATTCAGGTGGTCCATTGTCTAATGAACTCCCAGATGATGCAATATTTCTTATAGTTATTACTTTGAATTGCAAGGTAATATGTCCACAAAGAAACCCAAGAATAAGCTGAAGTTTCTTCTTTCTTCTTCCAGTCAGGCATTTCCCCCTAATTCAGACTGCCCATGGTTTAAAGCAGGACTTTGCTGGAATTTTGTTACTTGGGTCTCTAGGCTTCTCTCCCAGACAGCACATACAAGGTGTTTGATTTTCTTCTCACCAACATCTAAGTAACAATCCCCAGTGACTGTATCTTTTGTTTTCCAAATACTACCCTTTAATATCAAGAAATCAAAGTTCAGGTCATGGACGAGATGGCTCAGCAGTTAAGAATACTTAGTCTTGTCTGGGCTGGGGAAGATGGCCTAGATGGTTAAGAGCCCGACTGCTCTTACAGTGACCCAGGTTCGATCCCCAGCACCCCAATCATGGCAGCCAATAACCATCTGAAACTCCAATTCCAGGAGAACTCCAGTCCAGGGGAATCCGAGCCCTTAACCTCTCGCGGCATGCACAAGACCGGTGCACAGACAATTAACACAAAAAAAATGAAAAAAACAAATAAAATTTTAAAAAAAAGAATACTTCCTGTTTCTTTCAGAGGACCAGGTTCAAGTCCCAGCATCCACATGGAAGCTAATAACCATCCCTAACTGCCATTAATTAACTGACCCCCTCTTCTTTCGACCTCCCGAGGGCATTGAGTGACAGGGCGCACTTGCATGCGGGCAAAACATTCATACACATAAATGAAAATAATAAATAAAATATAAGAAAGTACCAAGATCCTTTATAGAATAGTTGATTGATTATAGGGTGAACCGAGAAAAATGTGAGACAGGCCTGGAATAGTGTGTAGTGCATGAAAATAAGGCTGTGGTTGGACAAGGATGGGGACACCAGAAGGGCAAAGAAACAGCTCTAAGGAGTTCCTGAGAGCCAAAGCCATTGGAACTACAGAATAAATAATTACAGCATTGCTACAGCATTGCATTAATAGATGTATAAGACAAAGAACAACCGGGCCGATGGTGGGCACACGCCGTTAATCCTAGCACTCAGGAGGCAGAGGCAGGGCGGATCTNTTGTGAGTTCAAGGCCACCTGGTCTACAGAGTGAGTTCCAGGATAGTTGGGGCTACAGGAAAAAAAAAAAAAAAAAAAAAAAAGAAATAAAAATATAATGTATAGACTGAATAGCTGTCTGTAAGACTATACTTTGATAATAATTTAGCAAGTAAATAGGAAAGAAAAGCCCCTTCCTTTCTTCCCTTTCTCCTTCGCTTCTTCCTTCCTTCCTTCCTTCCTTCCTTCCTCCTTTCCATTTTTCTGAGACAACTTTTCTATGTAACCCAGGCTGGCCTCAAACTCACAGCATAGCACAGCCTCGCCTGGTATTCAATATGTAGTCCAGGCTGCCCTCAAACTCACAGCAATCCTCCTGCCTCAGTCTTCTAAGTACTAAAATTATAGGGGTGTATTTGAGAACTATAAAAGTTATAGGGGTGTATTTGAGAACTTCCAGAAAAATTCTCATGAGTACTTATAGAAGGAATAAAAACAGCAATAGAAAATTACTGTTAAGCAAACACTATAATAATTTAGCTTCAGTTAAGATTCAACAATGGATCCTAAAAATTAGTGGGCGTCTATTTAATAAAAAATAAGAGTAGGACATATGTCTAGTTTCCAAATATATTCTCCAAGATATGTATCGCGCTCAAATAAAATAACAATGTGACAATGGAAAAGCATGACTCTGAGCAAAGTCACCTCTGGATATACACAACTTCTTCCATTTAGTACTCACTTACTTATGAGAAAATAACTGGCTAGTATTTATGAGGTGAAAGGTTATCAAGGGTAAGAAAAGGGGCCTGTGAGATGGCTCAGTGGGGAAAGTGCTCGCTACATAAGCTCAACGGCTTAAGTTCAAATCCTAGAGCCCCTGTAAGGTGGAAGGAGTGAACTTATTCTACAAAGTTGTCCTCTGACCTCCACATACATGCTGTGGCATGCACACACATACACCAAGCACACATGCATACAATAATGATAAAAATAAAGTTAAAAAATAAGACTAGTCTAAGAAACTCCCATAGATAAGAAGAGACTGTGAGGAGACTGCTATATCTTCGGTGTATGTGGCATTTTTTTTTTTTTTTTTTTGGTCCTTTTGAGGCAGGGTTTCCCTGTAGCCCCAGCTGTCCTGGAACTCGCTCTGTAGACCAGGCTGGGCCTTGAACTCACAGAGATCTGCCTGCCTCTGCCTCCTGAGTGCGAGGATTAAAGGGGTGCCCACCATACCCAGCTTAATGCATGTGGCATTTTGTTTTTGTTTTTTTCTTTTGGTATTTTCAAGACAGGGTCTCCCTGTAATCCCAGCTGTCCTGGAACTCACTCTGTAGACCAGGGTGGCCTTGAACTCACAAAGATCCACCTGTCTCTGCCTCCCAAGTGCTAGGATTAAAAGCATGTGCCACCACGCCTGGCGCATGTAGCATTTTGAACTGGATCCTGGACCACAAAAAGGACAGGTGGGAAACTTGTGACATCTAAAGACAGTTTGTTTATTTATTTATTTTTGTTGTTGTTGTTGTTGTTTTCGAGACAGGGTCTTCCTGTAGACCCAGTTGTCCTGGAACTCACTCTGTAGACCAGGCTGGCCTGGAACTCACAAAGATTCACCTGCCTCTGCCTCCTAAGTGCTAGGATTAAAGGCATGCGCCACCATGCCCGGCGATAGTTTATAGTTTACTTAGTGATACAGTAGCCATGTAGTTATTTCCTTGCTTTGATCATTATACCTTGGTTAACATTAAAGAAAGCTTGGTAAAGAGTCTATATAATTTCTGTATCTTTTTTGCAAGTGTTCTGTAAATTAAAATTATTCAAAAATACAAGGCTAAAAATGCATTTCTTCAGAAGGCCGTATTAATCACAGCTACTGGGCTTTTGCATTTTAACAATGATAGAACAGAAAGTTAGGTTTTGGGAGACAGCTCCACACACATTCTTGCCCAGCCTTCCATTTTGGCGAGCTGTGTGTCTCCTAGTCTTTCTGAGAGAGCTCACTGTTTCAGGTTTGAGAAGGCCGAAGGTGACACTCTGGGGGCTTGGGACAAAGAGTCAATTTCTCATGCTGGTGCTTCTTCTGCTGGAGCCATGACATAAGAATTGCAGATGGAGCTTGGGAAAATACACAGCACTAGAGACAACCCGCAGATACATATCACTACAGACAACGCGCATGTACACAGCACTGTGCACAACCCAACTGGTCTTCTAAAAAAGAGCCCCCAAATGTAATTTTTAAAAATTGTGTGTTTGGGGGGCTGGAGAGATAGCCTAGCGATTAGGAGCACTGACTGCTCTTGCAGAGGACCCGGGTTCGATCCTCAGCACCCACATGGCGGCTAAGAACCGTCTGTAACTCCAATTCCAGGAGAACTCCAGTTCCAGGGGAATCCGACACCCTCTTCTGACCTCCGCGGCATTGCACGACACGGGTGCACAGACCTACATGCAGATAGTACACTCAAACACATACAAAAATAAATAAAATTTAAAAAAATTGTGTGTTTTGGGGCTGGAGAGATGGCCTAGCAGTTAAGAGCACGGACTGCTCTTGCAAAGGACCCAGGTTCGATCCCCAGCACCCACATGGCACCTGAGTTACGACACCCTCTCTGACCTCCTCAGCATTGCACGACACAGGTGCACAAACCTACACGCAGACAGTACATTCATACACATAAATAAATTAATTAATTAAAAAATAAAAAATTTAAAAAATGGTGTGTTTGGGCTGGAGGGATAGCAGGGCTGTTAAAAGCTAAGGCTAACAACCTAAACATAAAAATTGTGTGTATATATGATAGCTGTGCCTCAAGTCAGAGGACAAGAGGAGGGTCCATCCTCACCTTTCACTGTGTTGGAGAGTCTCTTGTTAACTGCTATGTAGGTGTACATAGTCTCGCTGGCCCATGAGCCTCCATGGCCACCCTCTTGTCTCTTCCTCCCCATCTTGCCGTAGGGTTACAGATGGCCCCTGCCACTCCCACCTTTATGTGGGTTCTGGGGATTTGGACTCAGGTCAGGTGCAGCAGGTACTTTACCCAACAAGCCATCTCTCCAGGCCCCCAAATTTAATTTTTAAAAATCAAGCAATACTTAGAGGTTATCCACTCAATTGTTTAACTATGTTACATTTTTCAATTCACATCTACAACGCTTTGAGGAAAAATATGTTTATGTTCCAGAAGTTATAAGGAAGATTCATCCTGAGTTTGAGTTATGTTGCCATCTTATAAAAGAAATGACATCCAATAAAAGTTCTCCAAATGCAAACATCTTTTGTCATTTGCAGTAGATTTCAGTAAGTCTGATGTATGTGAAAACAGTTATGGGGATATATTATTACACCTTGGGAAGCACATAAATCACAGAAATTACTTTCAAAGGTCCTGAAGAAGGTCCCATATTTTGGAAACTGTGCTGGAGAGCTTTAGTGTCAACTTTACCCACTTGGGTTGAGGAACCTCAGTTAGAGAATTGCCTCCATTGGACTGGTCTGTGGCCATATCAGTGGGGACATTTTCTTTATTGTTTAGTGATGTGGGAAGGCCCAGCCCACTATGGCGGTGTCACCCCTGGGCAAGTGGACCTGTATTGTATAAGAAAGCAGGCTAAGCACAGGCCAGGAGACCAGGTCAGTAAGCAGCGTTCCTCTGTGGCCTGTGCTTCAGTTCCTGCCTCCAGGTTCCTGCCCTTGAGTTCCTACCTTGGGCTCCCTCAGTGATAAACTGTCACCTAGGAGATGTGAGCCAAATAAACCCTTTCCTCCCCAAATTGGTGTTGGTTAGAGTGTTTTGTAACAGCAATTGAAGGCAAAATAAAACAGAAACTAATAGGATTAATTCTCTTTCAATGGATTCATGTGCATCGTAAATTTGTGTGCTTATAATAAGTTTCTTTGTGTCTGTATCACGTGTGCGTGCGTGCATGTGTGTGTGTGTGTGTGTGTGTGTGTGTGTGTTCATGAGTGCCTGAGTGCATGCACATGTGTGCATCCATGTGTGGAGGGCAAAGGTTAACTTTGGTTATTGTTCTTCAGGTGACATTCACCCTGTTTTTGAGGATTTCATTGGCCTGCAGGTTGCCAGTTTCGCTACACTGCCCGGCTGGTGAATTGTCAACATCTGCCTGCCTCTACCTCCCCAGGGCTGGGGTTACAGATGTGCCCTACCACACCTGGTCTTTTCCTGCAGTTTCTGAGGATTAGATTCAGGGCTTCATGCTTTTGTGGCAAGCACTTTGTTGACTGAGCTATCTTCCCAGACCCTATGTTTTCTTAGTAAAAATGTCTTATATACTTTTCCAAATAGTTTTTCAGAGATATATTAAAATGTGTCATCTAAATCCATCTCTTGCCAGCTTATCTTGGTGGGGTGAAGACTGTAGAAGAGGAACCTCAGGGAGAAGAAAGAAGGATGGGGTGACTTGCACACGAATAACAACAAACCAGTATCAGACAAAGCACACAATTCTTGGGAAACATGTGGAAAGAGCAGTGAGTTCAGAGGCTGGAGCAGATGCGCACTCAGAGTCTGTGTGGGCTAAGGACGGGGGCGCTGCATGGCTGGGTTGATTAATGACGGGGGTACTTCAGTGTCCTTGTGGACTAAGGACAGGGACACTTCGGTGTGTCTGTGGACTAAGGACGACGGTAAACTTACCAAGTAGACAGGAGTACAGCCGCATCATTGAGAAGGCCAGGTGGATGGGGGATGTTTGGACCACATAGTTGCTGTGGAGGTGATTAAAATCCAGGCAGGGCTGGACCAACCACATGAACATGTCCTCCACCTGAGGGTAGAAAGCTATGTGAGGTTGTGAAGACCAAGGGCTCAACCCCTTCAGTAGACTGGAGATGATGCCACAACAGCTGGTTACTACAGAGCATCCTTTCAACATCTCTATCCTCCAAATGTGGGATCTTGGTCCTCTCCTGGTAGCTGTGCAGTGCTCTCTCAGGATGTGGGTGCAGCAGTGAGCTGTGGCTCCCAGTGTCATGCAATCATCAGGGCAAGAAGCTCATACTTGAAAGTACAGTGTTGCTAAGCTATGGTGATTGGTAATTTAGATGGGCTAAACGCATTTTTAATTGATATTTTCGATATACAATGAGTTTCTTGAGACATAATCCTATCCTTTTTTTTTTTTTTTTTATCTTTTTTGGTCTTTTTGAGACAGGGTCTCCCTGTAGTCCTAGCTGTCCTGGAACTCACTATGTAGACCAGGCTGGTCTTGAACTCACAGAGATCCACCTGGGTCTGCCTCCTGAGTGCTGGCACTAAAGGCGTGCGCCACCATGTTTGGCCATAATCCCACTTTAAGTGGAAGGCCATCTGTATTCATTCAGTGAACAAATATTTATTGACCATCTACTATTGCATTTTAATAAATGATGTTGGGGATAAATAATAGAGAAGATAGACAAGGCCCTGCTAAGAGCAGGACAGAAAAACAATAACTAAATAGGTGAAGAACTAAGTGTATTACGTACAAGTCACAGAAAGTGTTAACAGGAAACAGAAGTGTTAGGAGGGTTTAGAATAGGGTGGTCGGGGAAGGCTTCTTGGAGGAGACAGCATTTTTCTTTTCTGCAATGGAAACTGAGCCTAGGGCCTCTCATATCCTAGTCAAGCACCTGATCGCTGAGTTATATTCCCAGCAAGACACTTTTCTACTGAGACCTGGATGACAAAGGTGTCAATTGGGGAAGACTTCTATATGAGGATTAAAAGGTGCAGATGCTTTGAGGTGGTGAAAACTGAGTTTTCTAGGCCCGGAAACAAGACAGGACATTAATGAATAGTGAGCTGAGGCTGGAGAGAAAGTCACTGACAGCTTCAGAGGCAAGCAGGGCTGGATAAGAGAGGGTCTCGGGCCCCGATAAGGGGTTGGGCTTTGTTTTGAGGACATCATGGAGTCCCTGAATTACCTGATGGGAATGGGGTCTTGTCAGATTCCTGCATGTGTGTGTGTGTGTATGTGTGTGTGTGTGTGTGTGTGTGTGTGTAGACTGGTCCCTGGATGTGTATGTGGACACGTACATATGGTCATATATGTGTGGATGTACAGACTTGGAGCCACCCTAAATAATCCCCCAGAGTGTTTCTATCGTGAGATAGAAGTCAGCCCTTCTTGACTTCCTCAGTGGGAGAACTTTCCAAGAATGTCTGCCTTCAGAGGAGGAGAAGAGGTGCTGCAAGTAAGGCTTTCCTTTCTGCTTTTCTTGTCTGGCCAGAAACCCACCCAGTGTGGTCAGGTACCCACCTAACCTGAACTTTCCCACCTCCTATCTATCTATCTATCTATCTATCTATCTATCTATCTATCTATCTATCTATCTGTCTGTCTATCCAGTTTGTTGTTTGCTTGTTTGTATGTGGGTGTGTGTATAGATTCCAGTGCATGAAGGTACGTGTGGATATGTGTGCACAGGTGTGTGAAGCCCAGAGATGGACTCTTTTAGTCACGCTGAACCTTCTTTATCTTCCAGGTCCCTCTCTGAACCTGAAGCTCACCAATTTGGCTGGACTGGCTGGCCTCCCTCTCTCTCTGCACCCCCAGCCCTGGGATTACAGCTGTGTTCCACAGTGCCCAGCTTTTGTTCTGACATGGGTACTAGGGAGCGAACTCAGGTCCTCAAGTTTCACAGCAAGGATTGTATCCACTGAGCCACCTTTCCAACCCTCCTGCTTTTCAAAAAGTTTCCTTTAGGTGTTTTTACTGGCTGTCCTGGAACTCATTATGTAGACCAAACTGGCCTCCAACTCACAGAGATCCTCCGGCCTCTGCCTCCTGAGTTCTGGATCTAAAGACGAGAGCCACCACGCCAGCTCTTGCTCCTTTCAGGATGGGAATAAGGGGAACATAACTCTGTCCCGTTTCTAACTGGCTGCATGCAGCTCCCTCCTGGGGGAGCTTTGGAGGGCAGGTTACAGGGATCTGGGTAGGGAACACTGAAGGACACAGCTCTTCTAAGGTGCTCTGTGTTTAGAGCTGTATCTACTGACATTTCTGCTAGTGGAGTGGCGGGAGGAAGAAGTGACACCGCAGTCAACACCAAGACTTTCTTTGGTACTGGTGCTCTCCACGGGGGAGCCAGGGGATGATAAAGAAGGCAGCAGAGGAAGGAGAAATCCACCGCACCTTCCCATTCCTACTGCACGAAGAAGCGCGCCAGGAAAAGGATAGCAGCCTGGGAACAAAAGAATGGGGTGGCAGGAAAGTCTGGCTCCTTCTTGTCTCCTGGAACAAAGGAGGTGAAAGTGCGCCTATGGAGTCCTCGAGGTGAGCATGGAATTGGGTGTAGGATGATGCAATGAAAGGGATTGGTCCAGTATCTTACCAGTTCTGTGTGCTCTTTGGTGAGGCAGGAGGGCAGGGTGTCCATGTATGAGTCCTTCAAGGGCTTCCAGCCTAGCTGGTGTGGCTCCATGTAGATCATCCCACACCTGGAAACAGAGATAGACAGGCTTGGCGTCAGCTTGTTTATTAGCAGCACCGGCTAACATTTATTGGGCACCAGCACTATGTTAAGCAGCATGCTCAGTCTAAATGGACTTTGACAGTGACCGTCTTATGATCATCGTATACTCACCTCATCTTTTTTCCCTAGGTTAGCCATGCTTTCCACTGAGAGAACAGAGCACCATGAATCTTGATTTCTGTTCTTCATCTATTCTATATGCTTGGAAGGTGTACATACGTGTGTGTATGCATCTACACACATATGTCCACATAGTTTAAATCTGAAATGTCCTCACAGCCTCATATTTTGAATGCTGCTTCCCTAGCTGGTAGTGCTGGTTTTTGGGGAGGGGGTTGTGGAATCTAAAAGTGGGGCCCAGCTAGAGGAAACAGGTCATTGGACGGGGGAGGACCTTCGAAGGCTATAATCTCAAGAATGGTTTCTGTAACACATTTGGCTCACCATGATGTGAACAGCCTCAAGACACGTTTCTGACACATACGAACTGATTTCCTGGCCACGAGGCACTGAAACTCTCTGAATCTGTCAGCCAAAATAAACCCTTCTTTCTTTTTTAAAAAAATTAAAAATTTTTATTTTTGCTTGTGTGTCTGGCTGTGTGGGAGTATGCCATGTATGTGCGGTTACCCAGAAGGGGGCCCTGGGTCTCCTGGAGTTGGAGTTACAGCTGTTCATGAGCCTCCTGATATGGGTGCTGGAACCAAACTCCAGTTCTCTGAAAGAGATACTATGTGCAGGGAAGGGAAAGGAATGACGCTGGGTTGTCAGCAAATCAAAGTTCAACTTCAGGAGATAATGTCAAACTATTCTAAAATTCTTGCTATGATATTAGACCTCACTATCAGTGTGTATTGAGGGCTAATTATATGAAAAGTCTAAATGAATAACAAATAGCTTGGGACTTTATTTTTATTTTTTAAGATTTTTTCTTTCTTTTCTTTTATATAAAGTGAAAGGAAGCAACACACATCTCTCAATAATAACCTTAAATACTAATGGTCTAAACTCCCCAATCAAAAGACAGACTGGGAGAATGGATTAGGAAACAGAATCCTTCTATATGCTATCTGCAAGAAACCCATCTCACCCTTAAAGACAGACGCCACCTTAGAGTGAAAAGATGGAAAAAAAATATTCCAAGCAAATGGTACCAAGGAACAAGCCAGAGTGGCTATTCTAATATCAGACAAAATAGATCTCAAAGTAAAACTAATCAGAAGAGACAAAGAGGGCCATTACATCCTTGTCAAAGGAACAATTAACTATGAAGACTTCACAATCCTAATTGTCTATGCACCAACTCTGGTGCACCTAACTTTATAAACACTACTTTGCAGGCTCTCAAGATACAGATTAATCCTAACACACTAATAGTGGGAGACTTCAACACCCCACTGAGCCCCTTGGATAGATCAACTGGACAAAAAATAAACAGAGAGACATCGGAACTGAACAATACAATACACCAAATGGACTTCACAGATATCTACAGAATATCCCACCCAAACACGAGAGAATATACTTTCACCTCATGGAACATTCTCCAAAATCAACCACATACTCGGGCACAAAAGAAATCTCAACAAATACAAAAGGATTGAAAGTATTCCATGCATTCTATCAGACCACAGTGAAACAAAGCTCAATATGAACACCAGAATAAGCCCAACTAGCTACAAGAACACATGGAGACTAAACAACATCATCTTGAATAATGATGAATGGGTCAGGGAAGAAATAAAGAGTGAAATAAAAATTATTCATGGAACTGAATGAAAAAGACAAGACAACACAACGAAACATGTGGGATACTTTAAAAGCAGTCTTGAGAGGGAAATTTATAGCCCTAAGTGCCCACATCAAAAAAAAACAAAAACAAAAAAAAATGCGCGCGTACGCACACATACACACACACGCACACACACACAGAGAGAGAGAGAGAGAGAGAGAGGAAGGGAACAAATAAACAACCTAACACTGAAGCTAAAAACACTTGAGAGACAACCACAAATGAACCCTAAACCCAAAAGACAGGAAGAAATCACAAAAGTCAGAGTAAAAATCAATGAAATAGAAACAAAGAAAATATAGAATCAATGAATCTAAAAGCTGGTTCTTTGAAAAGATAAACAAAATAGACAGACCTCTAGCCCAGTTAACCAAAAATAAATAAATAAATAAATAAATAAAGAGGAACTCCAAATCAATAGTATTCATATTGAAAGGGTAAACATCACAGCAGACAAAGAAAAGATCCAGACAACCACATGGGAATACTTCAAAAGCCTATACTCTACTAAATTTGAAAACCTAAGAGAAATGGATGAATATTTGAAATTCTGGGAACCAGCAAAGCTTAACCAAGAAGAGACTGACAGTTTAAACAGACCCATAATAGTTGAGGAAATTGGGGATGTAATAAAAAAACCTCCCAAGTAAAATTAGCCTGGGCCCAGATGGATTCATTCACAGCAGAATTTATAAAACATTTAAAAGGTCCTGCAACCATTACTACTCAATCTGTTCAGAAGCATACAAACATACAAACAGAGGGATTTCCCCCAAATTCCTTCTATGAATCCAGCATCACCCTAATACCAAAACCAGGTAAAGATACAAGCAAAAAAGAAAGCTATAGATCCATCTCATTAATGAGCATAGATGCAAAAATTCTCAACAAAATACTTGCAAATCACATACAGACCCACATCAAAAAGATCATCCATCATGACCAAGTTGGATTCATACCAGAGATGCAGGGATGGTTTAACATATGTAAATTTATTAATTTTTTTAAATTTTTTAATTGACTGAAAGACAAAAACCACACAATCATCTCAATTGATGCAGAAAAAGCCTTTGACAAGATCCAGCATCCCTTCATGTTTAAAGTCCTAGAAGGAATCTGACTGAAGGGAACATTCCTCAACATGATCAAAGCCATATATAGCAAACCCACTGCCAACATCATCCTAAATGGAGAAAAATTGGAATCATTTCTCTTAAAGGCAGGAACCCAGCAAGGCTGCCCCTTATCACCACTCCTCTTTAACATAGTGCTTGAAATGCTTGCTAAGGCAATAAGACAAGAGAGGGAAATTAAAGGAGTACTAATCAGAAAAGAAGTTAAGTTATCCCTTTTTGCAGATGATATGATAGTTTACCTAAGGGATGCTAAAAACTCCATCAGAAAACTTCTAGAAATGATTAAGAGTTTCAGTAAAGTGGAGGGATGCAAAACTAATCTGGAAAAATCAGTAGCCTTTCTTTACACCAACAATAAGCAAGTGGAGAAGGAGTATAATAAGATTTTCCCACTCACAATAGCCTCAAAAATAATAAAATACCTGGGAACAAACCTAACCAAAGATACCAAAGATCTCGACAACAAAAAATTTTAAGCTCCTGAAAAAGGAGATTGAAAATGACATCAAAAGATGTAAAGATCTCCCATGCTCATGGATTGGAAAAATTAATATAGTAAAAATGTCCATTTTACCCAAATTGATATACAGATTCAACGCAATCCCAATCAAAATCCCTATGAGCTTCTTCACAGACTTGGAAAAAAAAACCCCTTAAATTCATATAGAAAAACAAAAGACCTCGATTAGCTAAAGCAACCCCGAGTGAAAAATGCAGTACAGGGGGAATTGCTCTACCAGACTTCAAGCTATATTACAGGGCCATAATCATGAAGACAGCCTGGTACTGGCACAAAAACAGACCCATTGACCAATGGAACAAATCTGAAGATCCAAACTTGAGCTCATACAATTTCAGCCACCTCATATTAGACAAAGGGGCAAAAAAAAAAAAACCTCAATGGAGGAAGGATAGCATCTTCAGCGAATGGTGCTGGCAAAACTGGATCACCGTTTGCAGAAGAACAAAATTAAACCCCTACCTCTCACTCTGTACAAAAATCAACCCCAAGTGGATCAAAGATCTTAACATAAAACCTGAAACCCCGAAGGTGATAGAAGAAAAAGTTGGTAACAACCTACAAGACATAGGTGTAGGAAAAGACTTTCTAAATCAGACAGCAGCTGCACAGGAAATAAGGTCAACAGTTGACAAATGGAACCTCATCAAACTCAAAAGCTTTTGTACAGGGAAAGAAACAATCAAGGAAGTGAAGAGAAAACCCACAGAGTAGGAGGAAATCTTCACTAGTGATTCATCTGATAGAGCATTAACGTCAAGAATATATAGACTACTCAAAAAACAAAGAAGCAAGAAAATGAATGACCTACTCAAAAGATGAGTAAAGAGCTGAACAGAGACTTCACCAGTGAGGAAGTAAAGATGGTTGAGAAACATCTTTAAAAGTGTTCAACATCATTAATAATTAAGGAAATGCAAATTAAAACCACTCTCAGATATCATCTCACTGGCTAAGATCAAGAACACAAAAGACACCAAATGCTGGAGAGGTTGTGGGAAAAGGGGAACACTCATCCACTGCTGGTGGGAATGTAAACTTGTACAACCATTATGAAAAGTAGTGTGGAGAACCCTCAAAAGACCCAAAATGAGCCTACCACCCGACCCAGCCATACCACTCCTGGGTATATACCCACAAGACTCATCCTACCGCAAAGATACATGCATAGCCATGTTTATTGCAACTCTCTTCACAATAGCGAAGAGCTGGAACCAACCCAATACCCCTCAACTGACAGTGGATGACAAAAATGTGGTACATCTACACAATGGAGTACTACTCAGCGGTAAAGAAAGATGACATCATGAGCTTTGCAGGTAACTGCTAAGTGAAGTAACACAGTCCCAGAAAAACAAGTGGCGAATGGTCTCCCTCATTTGTGGATGCTAACACCAAATCCCCAGATGGAAGTCAAGCTGAAGAGCATTATTGTTATATTTCTGTTTATGTGAAAGCAACTATGTTGTTATAATGTAAATCTCTTAACAGGCCCTCGAATCGATCCACCACTTACTCTCAGACTCTATAATTACTGTATATGAGTGGAAAGCAAGTATATATGCATATTTTAGAGTATAGGAAATTAAAGGAGGAAAATGTGCATTCCTAAACATGAAAAAAGACTGAAAGAAAGATGCAGAATGCATGATCTGGGGTGGGGTGGGGGGAAGGGAAAGGAGAATATGTCTAAACTGAACTGAGAAATTATGTCTGAAATACATAAAACATCAATAAAAGCATTAAAAAAGAAATAGTTTTTTATTTTTGTTTTTCTTTCTTTTCTTTTCTTTTTTTTCTTGGTCTTTTTTGAGACAGGGTCTCCCTTTAGTCCCAGCTGGCCTGGAGCTTGCTATGTGGACCAGGCTGGCCTTGAACTCACAGAAATCCACCTGCCTCTGCCTCCCAAGTGCTGGGATTAAAGGCATGCACCACCACTCCTGGCTATTATTTTTATTTTTTATGCATGAGTGTATTGCCTGCAAGTATGTACATTTACCCATGTCATGCAATGCTCACAGAAGTTAGAAGAGGGCATCAGAATCCCCTGGAACTGAAGTTACAGACGGTTGTTAGCTGCCCTGTGGGTGCTAGAATTGAACCTGGCTTCTTTGCAAGAGCAGGCAGTGCTCTTAACCCTTGAGCTATCTCTCTAGCCCTACCTTTGTGGACTTTAGAGCTTTCTCTCCTGCTTCAGGTTACTAGGCCACCCTTCGACCCAGGTGCTGGTGCACCACTCACCTGCTTACGGTGGCCGGGGAAGCCTGCTCCAGGTCCGCTGGCTCGAAGATCAGGCTCATCTTGGAACTCATCTGTATGATCTCTCCACTCATTAAACAAAGCTGGAAGTGCAAAGCAGAGTGGAGACTTAGAACTGACTGAATGTGCCTTACAAATACGTATTAAGCGCCTACTGTATGCCAGGCATCCTTCTAAGTGCATAGGGGAAAACAGACGGTGGCTCCTGCATTCTGCTGGGAGGAGAGAGATGATAAGCAAAACGTGTAGAATATAAAATGATGAAAAGTGCCCTAGGAAAAAGTGGAGTAGAGGAAGGGCTGGAGAGTGTTCTGCCAAGGTTGAGTGACTCGTAACTGCAGATAAGGAGACAGGGCCTCACACTGAACTGCAACACAAGACAAGGACTTGGGAAGTCATCAGCACTCATGAAGTTGCTAGGCTCTTTCCTCTGTGTTTAACATAGAATTTGTTGTTGTAGTTATTATTATTTTACATTTTTATTTTGGGACAAGGTCTAACTAAGTTGTCTAGACTGGCTTTCAACTCACTTCAGGCAGGTCTTGAACTTGTAATCTTTCTGCCTCAGTTTCCTGAGAAGTTGGATAACAGGCCACTGACACCAAGCCCAACTTAACCTCCAGTTTGGCTGCATCCTGTTTTGTTTGCTCAAATCTCTGAAAAAAAAAAAAACCCACTTCTTTTGAACCCCTATGTGGATGAGACCATAGCTGGAGTGACAGGAATGTCTCACCGGGGTGGGTTTCCTCACACCCACTCAAGGTGTAACTTGCTGCTCACCAGCATGGGCTCAGGAGAGACACTTACGCCATGAGATGCAACCCGAGCCTTGGGTGCTCAGGGAGAGGAGCACAGGCCAAACGCGGAATCCTAATTTGTTGTTAAATGTTCTCTGCATGTGCCCTGGCTCACATCACTGTACACATCACCAGGAAGGATACAGCTGTTATGAGACTGACTCCCAACCAGCTATGTCATGTCTAAATATTAAGAAAAGTAGGGGATGGAGAGATGGCTCAGCAGTTATGGGCATCAACTTCTCTTGCAGAGGACCTGTGTTCAATTCCCAGCATCCACATGGTGGCTAAGAACCATCTTTAAGCCAGGTGTGGTGGCAAATGCCTTTCATCCCAGCACTTGGGAGGCAGAGACAGGTGGATCTCTGTGAGTTCAGGGCCAGTCTGGTCTACAGAGTGAGTTATAGGGCAGCTGGGGCGATAGGGAGACCCTGTCTCAAAAAAAAAAAAAAAAAAAAAAAAGAAAAGAAAAGAAAAGAAAAGTAAAAGAGACCCACACCAGTGAACGTGGCTTGACCCATACCCAGAGGCAAGAATTGTTTAGAAATTCCCTGACTGTGGCTGTCTTAATATTCCTTTTGTTGCTTCTTTGTGGTGTTGGGAATGGAACCCAGGGCCTTACAGACTTGTTAGGTAAGTGCTCTATCCCTGAGCTATGCCGCCAGCCCTTTCTGTATATAGTGTTAATCTCAAATCAGTTGGTACATTTGTGCAATGAGTTTATACAGTATACTCCATATCATGTAATAAAACATTTCTACTTTTGTATGTTATAGAATAAAAATTATGTACATACTCTGATTGGTGTATGTGGACAATTAGGCCTTTCATTAATGTACGTGGCTCACTCAGTCCTATGAGATTTAAACAGTTTGAAATACATTTTGAGCTGATGTGACGTATATTCAGTTTCGGAACCCTTTGAAATAGTGATACATTTCATTTTGTTATTTTAATACAGTCATCTGCAAAGGTATGCATCAGGTACTATTTTAAGGAGTTTGCAAGTGTGAACTTATCTAGTTGTCCTACCAACATTATGAAGTAGATATTGTTTCCATTTTACAGATAATAAAATTGAGGCACTGGGAAACCAATAGCTTTTCTTAGCTTAGTTGGTAAATGGTGGGACCAGGATTTGAACACTTGCTCTCCAGTTCAAGGCAAAGGTCTTCAGTGTTATTCATTTACTGTGGGCAAATGTGTTTTTCAGAGATGGTTGCAACAACACCTCTGCTCCTACATGCACTTTTATAATGTCACCTTGTCCACCTCCACCAAGACCCGAATCTATTCCCTTTCTCATTCTAATCCCATGATATCTTTTGAATAATGGATTAAAAGGAAGTGATTCAGCATGGCTTCCAAGCATGACCCTTAATTTCTTGGAAACTCTCATGTTTTTTTCTTGGAAATCAGTTACAGACAAGAAATACGAGATTTGAGATCTCCTGAGCCCAGCGGCAGGTGCCGGGGCGCGGGCAGAAGAGCCCCCCCCCCCCCGAAGGAGGCAAGCAAAGCACGCCTTCAACACAGTGAAGAGGCATTTAGGACTCACATTGGAATACAGGCAAGGAGAAGCCCATATGCCAGGATCACGAAGAAGAGACTACACTGGAAAGGGGCAGGATAATCCCACGCCAAGCTTTACCAACCCTATGGAAGACTCCTGCAGTGGGATCCCTCCGGGGATGCCCCAGGACACAGACATCAGAAACACAATTGGGAACATACTTAAAGAACTACAAGATCATAAAGAACAAATTAAAGAACTAAGAAAAGAGAATGAGGA
>VZQC01008130.1:1633765-1662956 GCA_009823505.1 Rhizomys pruinosus
AAAAAACAAAAAAAAAAAAAAAAAGAAATACAACAACCCAGAGACCAACAAATTGGAAGCCTAGGCAGCATGGACAGGACAAGCCTGGAAAATGAAATAATAAAGATAGTTATTAGTAGTTATTAATTATTATTATTATTTTGTGATGCTAGAGATCAGACTTGGGAGCCTTCTAACACTGGGCAACACTGCAGCCCCAGGATACTGTGTGGAGAAAGAAGACATGAAACCAAGAATAGTGTGAATTAGATGCTGAGTGAAGAAGCTGTGTTGGAGGTGCCCCCCCTTCCCCCCCCAATCCTAGTTGCCCCAACTCAAGTCACAAGAACTAAACTCCAACTGCCCGGCTAAATTCTCCAACCCACAAAATCATAGGAAAAACAAACAGTTGTTTTAAGCCATTAAGTATTATTTACTGTCTCATTTAATTACTAGCAACTCTATTTGATTATAATTTTACAGCTGAGGAAATTAAGTTATGTAACTTGTATAGCAACACAGCTCAATAGTAGATTTAAGAGTTTTTTTTTTTTTTTTTTTTTTTAGCACTGGGGATTGAATTGAGGGCCTTTCATGTGCCAGGAAAGTGCCCTACCACCAAGCTACTTGCTGCTAGCCCACCAGGACTTCAATCTGATGCCAGCATTGAGACTATTTTTAAGATTTAGGTTTATTTTCATTTATGTGTATGTGTGTGTATGGGCACATGAGTGCATGTGCCTATGGAAGTGGGAAGAGGATGTCAGATCCCCCGGAGCTGGAGTTATAGGCATGTGTGAGCTACCTAATATGGGTGTTGGAACTTGAACTCAGTGCCCTGGAAGAGCAGTAAGTGCTCTTAAACACTGAGCTATTTCTCCAGCTCTAAGTACTGAGATTTTTTTTAAGCACTATGCAACCTTGTCTCCAACCATATTTAACTTACTGACTATAAGCACAAAAGGATGCACAAGTTAGGAAGTGATAACTGTTATTCTCGTGTTGGGAATTTACACTGGTGTAGCAAACGCCTGACTTTGCACAGTTTTGCTACCTTTTTGTTGTCATCCAGAACAGTGTTCATATTCTCAATCCAAATGGCATCCACTGGCCCATCAAATATGATCCACTTGCGATCATCAGACAAGGAAGATGCTTGCTCCCGGAAAGCATTGGCCAGGACTCCGTCTGTCCACTCGTGGCTCACTGCATCAAAGCAGCCGTAGAGCTGCCCCATGGTGATGGCCTTGGGGTTGATGATCTTGTACTCCACAGCAAACTCTTCCATCTGCTTGGCTGGTGAGAAAGTTCAACCAGTTAGGAAGGCTCTGGTGAGACCAGACATTAGCAAAGCGCAAGGAAGCCTCAGAGATGACCAGCCTTGATGACTGTGCAATCTAGGGAGACTCTATAAAATGTATGCTCAGTCCTTATAAAGACTGGGGTGTCCGAATGGATTAAACCTTAAATTCTTGGGCTATAAGAACCAGGAAGTTTTCACCATACCATCTTCTGAGTCTTATTTCAAATTGGGCAAATGTCAGAAAGACTAAAGGAATCTGACTTGGCCTGAAAGAATCTAACTGTTAAAGAAAAGCGATGGCATTTTGTCAGTTCTTCCTACATGTGCTTGGTGTCGCAGCCACACTGAGAACTTTGTCTTTGGCCTGGGATGATAAAATTGCTGCCTGGTAAAAAGATTCTGGAAAACAATTATTACTTTTCCCTATCTGAACGGCTATGTTAGTCCTACAATCTTTTTTTCTTTTCTTTTCTTTTTGGTATTTTCAAGACAGGGTTTCCCTGTAGCCCCAGCTGTCTTGGAACTTGCTCTGTAGACCAGGTTGGCTTTGAACTCACAAAGATCCTCCTGCCTCTGCCTCCTGAGTGCTAAGATTAAAGGCATGTGCCACTATGCCTGGCTTTTTTTTTTTTTTTTCTGTCCTACAGTCTTTTTCTCAACTGCTCAGTAAGCAACATTTAGCCCTAAGAAACACACAGTACCAGAGTATCAGCCCCCAACTAGAATATTCAGGCTGATGGGTGGGACAGCATGTTTATTCAGTGACAGAAAATAATGTCCCCTTTATATAATCCTCCTTGTTTCAATTTAAAATTTACTTATTTTTGCTGGAACAAAATATACTTGACACAATGTTCTGTCTTAAACCCTGTGGAGCCTACAAAAGCAGCAGGTGTGTCCACATTATCCTGGAAGTATCACCTTCAGGACTTTCCATCATAATACATGATCTTCCAAGTAAGGAAACATTGGGGTGCATGAGGCCTGCCCCAGTAAAGAACTACTTCTGCAGAATACTGAGGCGATGACCATGGTGTAGGCTATTTTCTCTTCAATTTCTTTTTTTCTTTTTCTTTTTCTTATGTACGTGTGTCTGTGTAAATATATGCCACTTGAGTGCAGGCCCAGAGAAGGCCAGAAGAGGGCGTCAGACCCCCTGAAGCTAGAGCTGCAGTGGCTTGTGAGCAGCGCGATGTGGATGCTGGGAACCAAAAGCTCAGATCTCACTCTTAACACTTAGGCAGCTCCCCACCCCCTTGATTGCCTTCGAACACAGAAACCATTACTGTATTTAAATTTGAAATGCCCAAGATGGTTCTTGAGACTACGCTAGTCATCAAAGAAAAATCTCAAAAGGTTAACAGCAAGGTATCATCCAAGCTCATTAGAAAACAATTTTACCAGGGTATGGCAATGCATACCTGTAATCTCAGTACCTGGGAGACTGAAGCAAGTGGATCATGAGTTTAGGCCACCCTGGGCTAGAGTAGTGAGACCCCATTTCAATATATAAATAAGTAGAAAGAAAAAAGCCCTAAATAAATAAGAAAGTAAATAAAGAAAAGAAAACTATTATTTTAGAGATAGGGTCTCCCTGTAGTCCCAGCTAGCTTGGAACTCCCTATGTAGACCAGGTTAGTCTTGATCTCATAAAGATCCACCTGCCTCTGCCTCCTGAGTACTGGGATGCAAGGAGTGCCGGCCAAGAAAACAATTTCATGGATTAACATACCATTCAAACATCTGTGTCTATACCAAAGTAACCTACCATAACTATTAGTACTGTTTAAATACCTATATATCTTGGAAAATGATGTACGAAATGCACAAAGCATCAATAAAAATTAAATTAAAAAAAAATAAATACCTATATATCTAATTGCTTGTGCTTCATTAGTAGGATCGAAAGGTTATTCCTGGACAAACTGTCAGCCCATGAAAGGAAACAGCCAGAACTGACCAGAGTCCAAGACAACAGCTCCAGAGAAAGTAGACTGCTTTGCTTCTCATCCACCTGTGCCCCTTTTCTAAGCCTAGGAAACAATCTGCGGAAGAGGGGCCATGGTAGAATGCAAGGGCTGCGATTGGGGTGAATGGTGAAACTACAGCAATATAATCTGGACACTCATCTGATCAACTTGATTGAACATACAAGCCCCCACCCCCGCTGGATGGTGGGACTCATGGGCTGTGTGGGTTTGGGCACAACTGCTTGCAAATTGGTTTTACATGAAGGATGCTTGTACTCATAAATTATCACTTATTGCTAAAAAATGAAAAAAAAAACTGAGAGAAAGATGCTGGACAGTTATGGCAGAATGCATGATCTGGGATGGGGTGGGGTGGGGTGGGGGGAAGAGAATGGGAAATATGCCTGAACTGAATTGGAAAATGATGTATGAAATACACAAAGCATCAATAAAAAAAAAAAAGAAAACAATTTTAATTGAGGCGCTTATTTCAACAATCCTTAAAAAAAACAAACTACAGGTTTTCATGTTAAGGAGAAACAGACAAATGGGGGAGAAACCCCTCCGAACTGTTTGTTTGGCAGTAAAACACCTTCCATTTGTTCAGTCAGCGCCATGTATTTACCTACATAATCTAATTCTCAAAATGATCCGATTTTAGATCTGCAGAAACGGGAGAAGAAGGGGTAAGTCCTTTGCTCTTCTGAGTCTGATCTAAACGTGACTCTTATCACCTATGGTGAAAGGGCAGGAGGAAGGCAGGAGGAAGGCAGGAGAGAGGAGGGAGGGAAATAAAAACCGGAAAGGAAGGGATGGTCAGAGAAGGAAGGAGCACTTGCGAAGAAAACCAAGAAAGGAGAGGAAACACGCAATTGTTTGGGTTTTCTTTTAAGCCAACGACAGGACTTGCTCTCTCTTAGGGAAATCACTGGGAAATCCACTCTGGGGCATCTGACAAGGTCCCTCCAGCCTTCATGGAATACACAGAAAATCCCGTTAGAAGCCCCTCTGTCCTACCCTGCATTTTCTGCCGGCAGATGTCTGTGTCCTATGTTCTGTTTCTAGCTCTGACACCACTGTTCCAGGTTGGAACCACACGCAGCCTGGCATTGTCTCCAGAGAGCCAGCCACCTGCAAAGCGAGTGTGTCCCCTACCCCCTGGAAGCCAGAGGCAGGGCCTTTACCTTCGTACAAATCACCCAGAGCTGCAGCCAGCACTTTATAAGCACAAGTCTTGCCGCCCATCGGGTCTCCGACAATCATGTAGCCATGTCTTACCAGCATCATCTCATAGATCTGGGAAGAGACATCATACAGGGAGGTAAGCATGCCTCATCTCCCTGTGCGGAGAGTGAGGAGTCGATGGGAAATGAGGGCAGACGGGATTCTCCCACCACTTCTAACTGGTGAGCTCAGCCCTTTTAGTGGTCTATTGTTTAAATATGTTTTGCCAAAATACAGATGTCTTAGATTTCATAAGAAATAAGACACACAGTTCTTCACCTGTCTATATGCTAAATATCACATGACTGCTTGGATGATTCCGTTTAATCTACTCCTATATCATTAACTACCTTTTTGTACATGAGAACACTGAGCTAAGGAACGTGTCTGAGCTCCTACTGATGGAGATAGGACTCAGACACAGGGATGCCTGAGCTCAGTGCTGCTAATCTTTTCATCATACCATTGTCATTTCCCTCCTAAAAGCTTTAAATGAGAGCCAGAGAGAAGGCTTAGGAGGGGAAGATGCTTGCCATGTAAGCCGGATGATCTGACCTCCGTCCCTGGAACCCACAGGGGAGGGTGAAAACTGGCTCCCAACACACACACACACACACACACACACAGAAACACAAAAACAATAAATAAAATAATTAGCAAGCTTTAAATGATCCAGGTGTGGTGATGCATGCCTTTAATCCCAGCACTTGGGAGGCAGAAGCAAGTGGATCTCTGTGAGATTAAGGTCAGCCTGGTCTACATAGCAATTTCCAGGCCAGTTGGGGGTACAGGAAAATCAATCAATCAGTCAATCGATCAATCAGTAAAAGATTTAAATGACACATAGTGCTTGTACATATTTTCAAGCATACTATGATTACTCAATACATTTTCACAATGCATATTGATCAAGTTAGGGTAATTAGCCTATCTATCTCCTCAAATATTTATAATTTTTATGAAATCACTAGCAACAAAAAACGGATTATGGGTCACTAGAAGCAAGAAGATGAGTGACGAGTAGGGACAGAGAGGCTAGATTACTGGTAGCAGAAAATGTTATGTAAGAAGAACTGTCTCCAGTGTTCTATGGTGCAACTATAGTTTGCAGTAGCTTACTTATTTTCTTAAGTACCTACATTTATATACACACTCATATACAACACATTATTATATCTGACCTTGACTTTTAAAGAGGAAGAGGAGGGCTGGAGAGATGGCTCAGTGGCTAAGAGCACTGTGGCTGTTCTTGCAGAAGACCCAGGTTTGAATCCCAGCACTACAAGGCAGCTAACAACCATCAGTAACTGCAGTTCCAGGACATTCGATGCCCTCTTCTGGCCTCCATGGGCATTGCATGACCTGGGTCCACTTACATACACACTCATACACATAGCTAGTTGTGATTTCTGTTTTAGATGCCTAATTACTGTTCTGACCTGACTAGAGTTCTCAGTTGATGAAATATATTTTCTGAGCCAGACTCTTTACTGTAAGATATCAATAACATTCCATGTAATTTTACCCCCTAGCCTTAAGTATAAATAAGCTGTTTTGATAGAAGCCCATTTTTAAAATTTTCTGTTATTTTTCTTCTCCTTTAAGTGCCTCAGAGAAAAGAGACACATGAAGCCTTTTATTTTGGAAATCAAATTCTTATTACTTTTTGCCTTGGAGATGAGCAATGAGGCAAGGCGAGTCGATGAAGGCAGTGACAGCGGATCACTAGAGAAAAGACTAATGCCACTCAGCAAATATTTATTTATTTGTATTATTGTTATTATTTTTTTTTTGGTCTTTTTGAGACAGGGTCTCCCTGTAGCCCCAGCTGGCCTGGAACTCACTCTGTAGACCAGGCTGGCCTTGAACTCACAAAGATCCGCCTGCCTCTGCCTCCCAAGTGCTTCAGCAAATATTTATTAAGCATCTACTCCATAACAGACACTCTTCTGGGTGCTGTGGATGGAGCAGGGAGCAAAACAACAAATTCCCCAGCCAACAAGAAGGCTTTATGCTCACGTAAGTTTGAAAGACCTTTCAGAGTGAACAGAGCTGAACAGTGTTAGCTACGTATCATAAATAAGAGAGTGGGGGGGGTCAGTGGCTCGGCGGCCCCTTGGCTTCCTACTGCCATAACCTGAGAACAGCTGGGCAAAAAGGACATTTTCAAAAATGATCATTAAGCTATATAAAAGCTCACCTGCGGGTCTTTAATCACTTTGAACTATATGAAAAAGCAAGTTGGATGGATGAGCGGGTAGGTGGTTGGTTGGATGGATGGATAGGTGGATGGTTGGATGGATGGATATTAAAAAGCAATCTGGTTAGACAGATGGATGGGTGGATGGTTGGGATGATGGACGATGATGGCTGAGTAGGTGATGAAGCAAGTCTTAGAAACGTTCATTATAAAATCTAGGTGGACATGTAAGTATTTTATTTATAATCCTTTCCAATTTTGCATGTTTAAAATATTTCATAATAAGACATCCAAAATCAAAGCCCATGTCTAGTTACAAAGATATATAAAGTCCATTGACAAATTGAGATTCAATGCCAGATTTAATCAGGGGAAAAATCAGCTCCCTTGATGGTATACCTGGGAGAAAAATCCTTACTTTTACTTCAAGGCAGGTCTGATCTCTGAGACTGAAGACCTTGGTCCTTTGCATGGCCTTGGGAAATAGCAAAGCTGATGATGCTGATGACGAATGAGGAGATGATAACAAATAGAGCACACTACATCTAGTACTTTCCATACATGCTCTTTCGATGTTTATGAGGGAGATTTGGCTCCTTCCATGTTTGCAGTTGCAGAAACCAAGGCTGAAATAATTTGCCTCAAATCTCACAGATTACTAGGAACACAATTTGAACCTGGGGTCAGTATGAGCCCCAAATTGGTTCCTCTCTGCACTTCAGTCTTCCTACAAAGGTTGATTTTTATCTCTACTTCATTACAGTCCAGGTCTTATCTCTGTAATTGGTTGAGAGTTAGCCACACGATTTTTATCAGAACCATCCAAAGCTAACTCTGTGTTTGTGCATGTGTGTGTGTGTGTGTGTACATATGTGTGAACAAGCATGTGGAAGCCACAGACTGACATTGGATCCTCTTCCTCTATTGCTCACCATCTGGCCTTTTTGAGACAGGGTCCCTTTCCCTGAGCCTGGAGCTCTCTGATTGGGCTAAACCGGCTCCTCAAGGGGACCCAGGGTTCTCCTTCTCTCTGCTCCTCTTCCCCATACAAATGTTACAGATACGGGCTGCCAGGCAGGGATTTTATGTGGGTGCCCAGGACCAAAATTCAGTTCCTCATGCTTGCACAGGAGCACTCTGCCCAGCCAGCCAGTTTCCCAGCCCCAACTTTGCGACTTCTGATGGAGCCATTTAGAGAAGAATACTCTTTTTTTCCTTTTGGGTTTGAACTTGGGAAAATAAATCTGAGACTACTGGGGTGCAGTGGAGGGAAGATTCTGAGAATGAAGCTTAAAGACAGAGAGAGGCAGGACTCACAAAAGAAAGCTCAATCCTGATGAAACTGCCTGGAAATCTAGATCCTGCTGTGCCTGAGGCCAGTACTTCCTTCACTCTTCAAATTAGGTGAGTGAATGAATTTCCTTCTGAGGGCTAGGTCAGGAGTTGGAGTTGTTCAATGTCTCCAAAGGCTCTCTTCCCAAGGAAAATGGCATGGAAGAGTGTTGGACTTTATTTTAAGTTGTTGTTGTTAGGTTTGCTTGCTTGTTTTTTGGTTTTCTGAGATAGGATCATTCCACATAGTCCTGGCTAGCCTGGGCTTGTGTGTTGGGATTAAAGTCATGTACCACAAGGCCTGTTTGTTTCTGTTTTTAGACAGAGTCTATTACTGGCCTTGAGCTCAGGATTCACCTGCCTCAGCCTCCTGAGTGCTGGTACTACTTATGCACCATCACACACCTGGCTAAAATGTTGGATTTTCAGCTTCACCTTGTAGAAACAAAAAACCGAAGGCACGACATGTTATGTGGTCTTTTAGCTCTCTCTTTCCTTGGGCCCCTCTGGCTGCTATTGGTCCAGTTCCCATCTGCCCTGAGTCTTCCTAGCTCCCGACTCCAGAAGACCATAGAGCAGATGGATTCCCATTTAGGTACAAGGAACAAACCTGGATAATTTTCCCAATAAACCAAGGCACTGGCTGGAGTTTCATTTTTCTGCAGTTGTGATTCAGTGCTTCCAGAAAAACTTCATAGTCGGGCTTTGGAAGAACAATTCCAGGAAACAAGTCTGTGATAATTCCCTGTCAGACAAGAATTCAAGACAGAATGGAAAGGATGCAGTCCCAGACGTGCTAGCTTACCTTTTCCTAAAGTGAGCTCTGCAAGCAGAAGGAATATCAAATGTGAAATGTTCATTTTTTTTCCTGGCCCCACAGACACTGAAAAATACAAATGCTAACTCATAATTTCCTTTCCAAATAATCTTGAAAGTCAGTAAGTATTCAACAAGACCCTAGTGTTGATTTCTAGTCATTGTGCTGAGAAGGAACAACGTAAACAATTTCTATTTTTATGGAGCCCAAAGTCTGTAAGGAAGATAGGCATTAAATGAGTTTCAAAAGGAAATTAATTACATTGGATAAAAGCAACTATCCACACCTTAGTCCCAGCCCTCAGGAGGCAGAGGCAGGTGGATTTTTGTGAGATTGAGGCTAGCCTGGTCTACACAGTGAGCTCCAGGTGGGCTGGGACTAGGGAGACTCTGACAAACAAACAAACAAACAAACAATATAAATCCAACTGCAAATGTTTTTTTAACAATCTTTTTTTAGAATATTTAAAAATTATTTTTAAGTGTATGAGTGTACTGTCTACATGTATGTAAGTGCATGTCATGCAATGCCCATGGAGGTCAGAAGAGGTCATTGGATCCCCTGGAACTGGAGTTACAGACAGTGTTAGCTGCCATGGAGGTGCTGGGAATCAAACCTGGGTGCTCTGCAAGAGCAGCCAATGCTCTTAACTGCAGAGCCCTTTTTCCAGCCCACATTATCCTTTTAGTTTAAATGTTTTTATTAAAATTTGGGATTAGGCAGGTATTTTGTTTATTACTATCATTAACATGGGGTGGGGTTGGACAAAAGGTGTCGTGGGGCTAGAGAGATGGCGTAGTCGATAAAGTGCTTGCCATGTTAGCTAGAGGTCTGACTTTGGATGCTCAGCGCCCACATGGAAATCCAGCTGCAGTGGCAGGAGTCTGTGATTCCACCTCTGGGGAGGCAAATGGATGCATGGAGCTCACAGGCCAGCCCATCTAGCCAAATCAGTGAGCTCCGGCTTCAGTAAGAGAGCCTGGCTCAAAAAATAAGGTAAAGAGCAATCAAAGAAGTGACCTGAGGTAACTGGCCTCTATATGTACACACACAACACACACACACAGTGACTGGAATGAGAAGGAGGGTAAGATTGTAGGAGATGTGGGGAGTTACTAAAGGAAAGTTATCTTCTAAAGGAAACCTTGGTCAAGGTCCCAAGCCAGCATACCTGAAACAGGGGGACATCCTGAGCCAAGAACTTGGCCAGATTGACATCAAGAAGGGCCCGGAGCAACAAAACACTTTCATTCTCCTCCGGGTATTTGAGTTTCAGGTTGCCTGCAGCTGTGAGCACAGACTTGACTGCCCGCATGCCATAGTCATAGTGATGCTGGGACGAGAGCTGCTCAGAGCACAGGCGGTAGGTCGCAACGATCTTCTGGGCAAGACTGTGCAAGGGCAAAGACAGGTCAGCAAGCCCTTGGTTTGGCCTCTTCAGAAACTAGGCCTGCCCACAGGTTTGCGAACAAGCCCTATCATTTGGAAGCCTTCTAACTGAATCACCATAACATAACATAACATAACATAACATAACATAACATAACATAACATAACATAACATAACATGAGACACAGCTCTCTTTCAAGGATATGATGAAAAGCAAGCACATACATAACAACACAGTATATATACATACATATATGAAATTACATTATATGCTTTCCTGTGTATTTATGAATATATGTGTACACACACAAAAATTTGGAATAACACATCAAACAATCTCTGTTGACCTCTGGACCATGGGACTACAGTTTATTGAGGGGAAATATAACTTTCCTAGTTCTGTGATGTTACAGTTTTGTTCTATATCTGTTTTGCCTTTTAATTCAAGAAAGTTAATTAAAAAACTTAATCTATACAGCACACAGCCCATATATATTCATGTACATGTCTAGTTCTTAATCTTTTTGGACACAAAGCTAGAACCACCCTTCTCAGACTGTTGCCATGTGGCAGGTCCAGGGCTGCTCCATAAACACCTCCATGAGACCTTCCATTCCATGTTTTAAGTATCCTGGGTTCCTGACTCATCGCATGGGGACCAATGCTCCTAACCAGAACCATCTATTTTGGACTTTGAGTGAGAAAAAAGGTATCTGATGTCTTCTTCTGGCCTCCATGGGCACCAGGCACACACATGGTATACTTACATACAGGTAGGCAAAACACTCATGGATATAAAGTAAAAAGAAATAAAATAATTTTTTTAAAGGCAATAGGATTGGAAAGATGGTTCAGTGATTAAGAACACTGGATGGTCCTGCAGAGGACACATATTCAGTTTCTAGCATCTACATGGTGGCTAATGACTGTCTGAAACTTCAGTTCCAGGAGATCCAGTGCCCTCTTCTGGCCTCTGTAGGAATTGCATGCACAGGTGCACTTATTTTTTTTTTTATTATTTATTTTTATTTTTATTTTTTATTGATGCTTTGTGTATTTCATACATCATTTTCCAATTCATTTCAGGCGTATATCCCCTTCCCTTCACCCCACCCCACCCCCACCCATCCCAGATCATGCATTCTGCTGTAACTTTTGTGCATCTTTCTGGTTTTTTTGTTGTTGTTGTTTTGTTTTCATTTTTTTTTTAACAATAAGTGATAATTTGTGAGTACAGGCATCCTTCATGTCAAACAAATTTGCGAGCATTTGTGCCCAAACCCATACAGCTGTGCAGGCAAAACACTCAAATGCATAAATAAAAAACAATCAGCCAGGGCTAGAGAGATGACCTAGCGGTTAAGGGCACTGACTGCTCTTGCAGAGGACCCAGGTTCGATCCCCAGCATCCACATGGCAGCTGATAACTGTCTGTAACTCCAATTCCAGGAGAACTCTAGTTCCAGGGGAATCTGACACCCTCTTCTGACCCCTGCAGCATTGCATGACATGGGTGCACAGACCGACATGCAGACAGTACATTCATACACATAAATAAATAAAATAAAATAAATCATCCAGGCATGGTAGTGCATGCCTTTAATCCCAGCACTCAGGAGGCAGAGACAGATGGATCTCCATGACTTCAAGCCAGCCTGGTCCACATACTGAGTTCCAGGCAGCTGGGGGCTACAGGAAGACCTTGTCTCAGAAAGACCAAAAAATTAAAAGTCAATCAATAAAAATAAAGAAACAAAGACAGTGATCTGTGTGTGTCTTAGAAAACTAGGAAGCATTGGACCTGATGGTGCATCTCTTTAATCCCAGCACTCAGGAGGAAAAGGCAGGAGGATCTTTGTGAGACTGAGGCCAGCCTGGTCTACATAGTGAGTTCTAGGCCAGATGGGGTGACAGGTAGACCTTGTCTCAAAAAAACAAAAATAAATAAAAAGTGCTTGAATAACCCAGTTGATTGGAGTTAATAAATGTTATAATGGACCAAGTAGTCAACGGCCTGCTGAGCAACATGCCTAAGTTTTATCGTGACTACTGTGACATATCTTACCATGACTCTCCATCTGGGAGAGAGACACGCTGCAGTGGCAGGAAGCACAAGGGGAACGTGAAGGACTACTATTAGAAATGGACGGAAGAGAAGGCCCAGAGCCTGACTCACAAGACAATGTTGCATTTCACCAAGGAAAAATACCTCCAGCTATGTTCTCTCAGCCTTGACCCCACCTTCCCCCAGCCTCCTGGGTCCTCCTCACCCTGTTATGATGCTAGCATCCCACATGGGAGCCCCTCCCATGATGCCAATGATGGGTTCCCCTCCTGGATGGATGATGCTTGTGGGACCTGCTCCTGGAAAGAGGCCACCCATGGGAGGCCACATACCCATGATGCCTGGGTGCCCCATGATGGTGCCCACCCAGCCTGGCATTGCTTGGCCAGACAGGAGAGCATGGTGCTGCCACTGAGTGTTTTGTAGCAGCATGATAAGGAAGACTCCTCCCCTTTCCTAGCAAAGATCACAGTTTGGGCGGGGAGAAGTGGGACAAACACAGTTTTCATTTGTATTGTGAAATGTGAAAATAAAATTGTCAGCTCTTTCAGTTTAAAAAAAAAGTTAGCCGGGCGTGGTGGCACATGCCTTTAATCCTAGCACTTGGGAGGCAGAGGCAGGTGGATTTTTGAGAGTTCAAGGCCAGCCTGGTCTACAGAGCGAGTTCCAGGACAGCTGGAGCTACAGGGAGACCCTGTCTCAAAAAGACCAAAGGAAAAAAAAAAAGATGCTATAAGGCTAGCAAATTAAATTAATTAAATAACACTATATTTTTCTGTTCAGCTTCATTTCATACATTTGATTCTTGCTTTAAGTCATTTAGTAATGTGAGAGTAGAAGTGTCTGAGGGGTAAGACAGATATTCGAGGCTACACTCTTCAGTGGTGTTTGGATTTATAGAAGTAGAAAAGAGACATTTTTATGGGGACCTGGGCCATTTCTCAGCCTGGAATGGGGTTTCAACCAAAGCCAGGGTTATATGTTCTCAGGTAAGTCATCAAAAAGAAAGAAAGCTTTTTGGGTTTTCACTCTTTTTTTTCTCTAATGACCTACCTACCCTTCACACTATCACACAAGAAAGCTACTCTTTAACACTAGAAAACAAATGCACTAGAAAACAAAAGTAGCATACCTCCTGGAGTCCAGAAACCCCATAGAATAGAGGGAGATTTCTCCAATGAGGGCATAATCTGGCACCATCATGGCCACTGTCCGGAATAAGGCCTGGGAAAGAAATAACCAATTAGAACCCGAGCACACAGAGTGAACACTCTGCGGAGGCATGGCTATAGAGACAGAGTGGTAGCATGGACATCCAGTCCACTCCAGTGGCAGTCAAGGGAGGGGGGATCAGAGGAGACGTTAACACAGACACACAACCTCTGCACTGACTCTGTCTAAGTAGCCAAGATTGCATCGGGTCCCTCCATGGCTGTAAGGAAGGACCTAGCTGCTGATTTACTAATTGTGCCTTGTTCTGTGTCAAACAGCATCACCCAGTCTTCAGTATGAACATCACATGTCATTTAGGAATGTAAGGCCACCACTAGAATCAGGGAAGATACAAGTTAACTCTTGTTCCACTAGATTAGTTGTGGGTAAGTTATATAATTCCAGACCCCAGTCTTTTCACATCAACATGGACTAAGAACAGTAGCTCTTGATAGAAATATCCCAAGAAGAGATGATGTAGCATAAGTGAAGGGCTCATAAGCACTTGTAGCTACAGTACTCAACATCCATCAGCAACTGTATCATCCTAGTCCTCAGGGGAGGAGGGACTTGCCTGACTCACACTTAGTAAGAAGTCAAGTCTAGAATCTAGGCTTCCTCACACCCTGCTGCCTACTTATGTAGTGTCTGTCTCATGAAAGTTGCTTGTGTAGGTCTAACATGATTGTTACAGGGCTGGACAGATGGCTCAGTGGTTAAGAGCACCATCTGCTCTTGCAGAAGACCTGGGTTCAACTCCCAGCACCCACAAGGTGGCTAACAATCATCTGTAACTCCCATTCCAAGGGAATCTGACACCTTCTTCTGACTCTGTGGGCACTGCATGACAGGGGTGCACCTATACACAAGCACACAACACACTTATACACATAAAAAAACTAATAAATAAAATATTTTAAAAAAAGAGAAAAGGCTGGTTACAACAACTGGACAGTAAAAGAAAAGAAAACTCTAGGTCCAAATTCTGCTTGACACCCACTGGCCCATGTTAACATACAACGTGGATGGATTTCCTTGCCTCTTTTCTACTCTGAGAGCAGAGACGTGGTCTGTCTGAATAAAATTCCAGGACATTAATCATAATGCATTCCTAGCAGGATAATGGACCATGTGCTAAAGTCAGTGATGCAGATGTGGCTGCATCTCTCCTATTACCTTCCTTCTAAGGGAATGGAACCATTGGAGATGAAGTAGGCCTGGAGTCTGGATACCCTTTTCATGCAGCTTGGTGGCAGGCGTTCTTTCCACAGGTGACCTAACCACTTAATACTCCTTGGCTTTTCGCCTTCATGAAAGCAGTGTGCCAAGACCATCTATCACCATCTTCCCTTGAAGACAGAGCCTGGTACACCCTCTCTCTCCCTTCCACTCCCTCTCTTTCTTCTCTCTTTTTCACCCCCCCCCCTAAGGCACCTTCCTTCTTTCGATGTTGCTACAGGACCAGTAAATGGCACAGTGGCTGTAGCTCAGGACCAGATCAGTAATAGACACTGCTTACTAATAAAGGGGGAGAACCCTCTGGTTCAGTTAAGGCTTGCCAGAATTCTCTGCATTGAAATTTAGTGTGCTCTCGTAAGTAGGTCAACCCATTTGACCTTCAGTAATATCTTTCTTCTTATAATGAGGCAGGATGAGTTCATGGAACAGTTGTATATTTCTATCCTGTGACAACTCTCACTTGGCAGTAGCAGGTGGAGCTAATAGGTGGCTGTCGCCATGGCATCCACCAGCCTCTACCACGCCTCACTCCCTTCTCTTTATACTGTCTGTCTGACCTCTGTAGACAATGGAAACAGTGACTCTTATTGTAACGTTTATCACTTTTCGTTTGCCGTTGGTCTTTTTATGTATTGCCTCTCACTATGAGACCTTGTTGGGGAGGTGGTTTTGTTCTGGGACCAAGTGCTATCTTACTACCATTGTTACTCTACTATTTCCTCTCACAGCTCAGAAATGTCACCTGCTCTTACTGTTGGGTTTGTCTATGAGATCTTCAGAGCATACTTCTAGAAGTTTCCATGCTATAAAAAATATCCACATTGTATAAGTGAATGCTGATGTTTACCTTGAGGTTATCTGGCAGTTCGGCCCTGCCAGCATACCCAGGATTCATGGTGATGAAGACGGCACAGGTTGGGTTCAGCGAGAGATCAGTGCCTTCAAAGATGAACACCTTCAGCTTGCGGATAATGGCTTGCTGAATGCTGAGGATCTGTTGAGCTACCACTGACAGTACTTCCACCTGTGGTGAAGATGCCTGGTTGAGGTGCACTCTGCCCAGGTCTCCCCTCATGCAGAAGGAAGCAACCTAATCACCTGAGAATTAGACCTTCATGCTCCAAATGAGCATGATAATTAGCATGATCTGGAGATTTGGCAAAGAAAAGGAAGTGTGTGTGTGTGTGCGTGTGTGTGTGTGTGTGTGTAAAAGTTTCCATAGTATTTTATCTTTGCATAGTGCTTGGCACCTAAGGGGCATTCAAAGCATGATTACATTTTTTATTTCTGTTCTCCATTCAAATACAAACAATCACGCAGCATTTACTGTAATGTAATGGGTCTTTTCTGCCACTACTGTTAACCTCTGTCATATTTTATTTGCTTCATTTACTTTTTATTCCTTGTGCTGGATTAGCACACTCTAAGAGGAGAGACAGTTTCTTATTCGTCTTGTCTCATGAACTTATGCACAGTTGCTGACAGGCAGTAGTTTCCCATTAACGTGAGATCGAGTCCGTGAATCAATGATTATGATAGGGAGGTTGGACATGCATTTACAATGTACACACTGTCTCCTTGTGGCTGTTTATGTTTAGTACATTAAGTACCTACTTCATGCATGGACTGTAGAGAAGATATAAGGTTCTGTTCTTAGGAGTTGAGAGCCCAGAAAACAGCACCTTTATGTCTAATCCCTCTGTTCTGTCACTTAGAAGCAGTTACCTCAATCCTGTTGAATTCGTCAAAACAGGCCCAGGCTCCAGCTTGGGCCAGCCCCTTGAAGAACTTCCCCATGGCTTTGTAATCCAAACCATCAGAGCAGTTGAAGACCACGCACTAGAAAGAGGGGGGATTCAGGATTCCATCACAAGTGAATTATCAAGGCTGTAAGGGTGGGGCTCCTCTCATTCTACTCAGTGAGCTGGGGCCCTATCTCGCCTGTCAGGCTAAACCATCTTGAATTTCACCCTTATTTCCTAGATAGGAGTCCAGAGAGGAGTAGGAGGGGAGAGTGGAGCTGGATGGCATGTCCTCACCTGTTTGGCCAAAGCTTTGGCCAGATCTTTGGTGGTTTCCGTCTTGCCTGTCCCAGCTGGGCCTTCTGGAGCTCCTCCAAGGTTCAGCTTCAAGGCTCCCATTAGGGTCCTGGAGGGAAAAGAGCAGGGACTCAGTGAGAGGAAACAAACTGGCAGGGCTGGAGAGATGGCCTAGTGGTTAAGAGCACCAACCGTTCTTACAGAGGACCCAAGTTTGATCCCCAGCACCCACATGGCGGCTGAGAACCGTCTGTAACTCCAGTTCCAGGGGAATCCAACACCCTCTTCTGACCTCTGTGGTGTTGCACGACAAGGTTACACAAACCTACATGCAGACAGTACATTCATACACATAAAAAAATAAAATAAAATAAATTAAAAAATAAATAAAATTTAAAAAACCTTAAAAACTTTCCCTGATTATATGATCAATACATCATTATTGTAATAACAAATAAATCTTTTATTTACCATTGCAATTTCAGAGCTTAGCATGGGGCTCAGTGCATGTCTGTCTGAATGAATGACTAAATGAATAACAAGATATTTAGGTAGATATAAATGAATACAGAGAAATGAAAAAAATACTCCAACTGCACTTTCCAAAGACCACAGTGCTGAGAGAATGTCGATGATACAGTCCAGGCGGGCCTCGAACTCCAGTTCCTCCGCCTCTGCCTCCTCCAGCAAACCCTACCCGTGTGTGCCACCACAAACCAGTAAAACTGCCTTCTTTAACTGACTAATAGACATAGGAACTGAGAAAAGGATTATTCTCTATTCAGAACCAAATATAATACTAAAGTCTCCTTAAGCTGTGCACTTAAGCAAAATATATTAATACAGGATCGCTGACATCAGCAATGGATTATTCTACCAAGATGTTGGCCAGGGGATCCAAGCCCCCACAAAAGGTAAAGGCTCCTTGCCTCTAAACTGGGATACCTGCAAGAAGAGAGGTGATAAGGCCCTGCTGTCAAAGACCTGACGTTAACATGGGAAAGATGTATTGAGGCCACACATGCAAGTGTACAGATGGTCTCTGGAATACCAGAGAGTGCTACCAAAGGGCACTAAACCAATAAAGCAAATATGGGTCTCCTTGAGTCAAGCAAGACTCCTCCGTCAGCACCAGCTACACCTCACCTGCCTGGAAATACTGTGCAGCAGTGGCAGCCATATGCCTGTATATCCCAAATATAATTGGCTATTATCTCTCTCCTTGGAGGAATAACCCATGGCTGCTGCCACAAGCTTACATCCTCTAATGGTTAGAAGATGTCATAAGCCACAGTAAGACCCTGTCATATTTAACAGAAAAAAATGTAATTCATGGATTAACATACTATCCAAACATCTGTGTCTATACCACAGTAACCTACCATAACAATTAGTACTGTTTAAATACCTATATATCTAATTGCTTGTACTTCATTAGTAGGATCGAAAAGTTATTCCTGGACAAACTGTCAGCCCATGAAAGGAAATAACCAGAATTGACCAGAGTCTAAGACAACAGCTCCAGAGAAAGTAGACTGTTTTGCTTCTCATCCACCTGTGCCCCTTTTCTAAGCCTAAAGAAAAAAAGCCATGGAAGAAGGGGCGTAGTAGAATGTAAGGGCTGCGACTGAGGTGAATGGTGAAACTACAGCAATATAGTCTGGACACTCATTTGATCAACTTGATTGAACATACAAGCCCCACGCCTTGCTGGATGGTGGGACCCATGGGTTGTGTGGGTTTGGGCACAACTGCTTGCAAATTGGTTTTACATGAAGGATGCTTGTACTCATAAATTATCACTTATTGTTAAAAAACGAAAAAAAAACTGAGAGAAAGATGCAGGACAGTTATGGCAGAATGCATGATCTGGGATGGGGTGGGGGTGGGGGGTGGGGGGAAGGGAAAGGGAAATATGCCTGAACTGAATTGGAAAATGGGTATGAAATACACAAAGCATCATAAAAAAATGAAAAAATTAAAAAAAAGAATGTCGATAAATCAGTGGATTTCACAGCTGCGCTACTACTGGGTAGATTATGGGTCCTCTTGAGTTTAGAACCCACATTTTTTTTTTTTTTTTTTTGGTCTTTTCGAGACAGAGTCTCTCTGTAGCCCCAGCTGTCCTGGAACTCACTCTATAGACCAGGCTGGCCTTGAACTCACAAAGATCCACTTGCCTCTGCCTAGGATTAAAGGCATGTGCCACCCCGCCTGACTTAGAACCCAGATTTTTATTCAATTTATATCCTCAGTAAATAACACTGCATCTGGTATGTGGTAGGTGTAAGATAAATGTTAGAAAACCGAGGCTGTAGAGATAGCCTAGCGGTTGAGAGCGCCGACTGCTCTTGCAGAGGACCCAGGTTCGATCCCCAGCACCCACATGGTGGCTGAGAACCGTCTGTAACTCCGATTCCAGGAGAACTCCAGCCGACACCCTCTTCTGACCTCCGCGGCATTGCACAACATGGGTGCACAGACCTACATGCAGACAGTACACTCATACACATACAAAAAAAGTTAAAAAAAAAAAAAAAGAAAACCACTAGTGTGACAACAGGTCTCCGAGTCCGTGGGGCAAGTCTAACTCCAGAGACACAGTAACTTGTTATTTTTGAAATTGTTTCCCACAGCCCTAATTAGATTTGGGGTTTTCCAATGTGCTCAGGGAAGTTCAAGACACGGTTGTTCACAAGGATGGTAGCTAATAATGGTGTGTGGTATTCAGGATTTTGGATAAATGAGTAGATGACAGCAGCTCCTGCCACATGGTAAAATGAGTAATTAATGCAAGATGGTGGCCATTTGTTCTACTGTCATGATCCTCCTGTCCTGTCTGTAGCTTGTGGGAGCATGCTGAATATCTTGAAACTATGCAGTAAAAAGTTGTTTTCAAAAGGAAATTGAATAATGAGCAGAATAAGCGAATGATGAATGAAAAATCATAGAACACAGAAAACAAGGAATTGATATTAAATGGGTAAATGAATTGAACGCTTCTTGAAAGAAGTACAAATGGCCATCGAATTTAATTAAAAATGTTCAGAATCTTTAGTCACCAAGGAAGGATAAATCAAAACTACATTGTAATTTCATCTCACTTCAATCAGAATGGCTATCAGCAAGAAGCCAAGTCACAGCACATGCTGGTAAGGATATGGGAGGTGGTGAGGAGGGCCTGCTTGTACACGGATGGTACGAATGCTGTATCAGTGCAGCCAGTACAGAAATCAGTGTAAAACAGAACTACCGTATAATCTAGTGGTATCATTGTGGGGTGTGTACTTGAAGGAGACCACAAACCTCAGAGATGCCTGAAATTCCATGTTTACCATGATACTATTTATAAGAGGAAGTTATAGAATCAGACTAGGTGTCCGCCAATGGATGAATAAAGAAAATGTGGTATGTGTACATGCACACACACACACACACACACACACACACACACGGAATTTTATTCAGACATAAAAAAGAATGAAAGTTTGTAATTTGTAAAAAAAAAAGTTTGTAATTTATAACTGGAGATCATGTTAAGCAAAATGAGTCAGACTCAGAATGGGTATCACATTTTCTCTCACATGTGGAATTTAGATAAAAAAAATTAAAGTAGAAAAGAGAGTATTTCATAGGAAGGAAGAAAGCAGCAGCGGTATGGGGGAACAAGACAGAGTAGTCATAAATATATGCTCTCTATGGCATTAGCTTGCCTTCAGTGTGGGCTAATAAAGAACTCTAAATTTGATTATCACTGTGTGGCATTCCTCTGTGACTCACCCTGGGTATAACAATCTCCAGGAACCATACTAATTCTTGCTATTGCAAAACTTTCTACTTAAAAAAAACCCTGTTATTTATTTATTTTTTATTTATTTAGTATGAGAGTTATGCCTACATGTATGTAATCACACCAAGTCCACAGAGGCCAGAAGGGAGCATTGGACCCCTTAGATCCAATTTTAGATTATGGACAGTTTTTAGCTGTCATGTGGGTGCTGGGATTTGAAGCCGGGTCTTCTGTAAGCATGCCAGTGCTCTTAACCACTGAGCCATCTCTCCAGCAGGGCATGGTGGTGCACACCTTTAATCCCAGCAGAGACAGGAGGATCTCTGTGAGTTCAAGGCCAGCCTGGTCTACACAGTGAGTTCCAGGACAGCTGGGGCTACAGGGAGACCCTGTCTCAAAAAGACAAACAAACAAAAACAAAATGACCACCAAAAAACCCTCTCTACCTAAGTGCCATGTAACTGTGACACGCACCACTGTTCTGCTAACTGGTTTGTGTTAGGATTCCTACTGGGTTCCTGTTCCCAGCCATTTCCATAGCCATCTGTGGACTACGGTGACTAACGGGAAAAATTATGAAATGTGAGACTAAAATACAGAGGGCACAGAACATGAGACTCCCTGCCCTCCCTGCCCAGTGCCTTTTCTCTCTGGAGTTCTCTGCTCATCTACAATGCTGGAGGCTCCAGAAAAAGTTTACCTGTAGCAGCGGTCAGTGAGGGGTGTGATCACCAGCCGGGGGGAGTTGCCCAGGTACTCGTAGCCATACAAGGTCTCGGTGGTTATCATCTGCACATGGACATCCCTCGCCTGCCAGTAGTAGCGCAGCTGTGAAATCCACTGGAAATCATTTAGACTGGCGACCTTATCCTGGGCTAGCTTGGCCACCACGTCACGGGCTATTGGGACACCATGCAGAACCATCAGAAATTCCCATCTCCACAGACTCATCAGGTAGGATGCTATCAAGGGCACCCCTCAGTCTCCACCTGTTTCTCCACACCCTCCTTGCCTACTCCCAGCCTGCAGGTAGCAACAGCTCTCTCTCAAGCTGGTTTTTGCTGTATCCCAAGGGGCAAGGTCTGCTGCACTGCTTTCTCTCAGGTAGGAAGAAACTGAATTCACATGGTCTGAGATCAGCTTGTTTGGTATAATGGTTAACATGGATGCCTAACTTGCCTGGGTCTTGAATTACCAAAGAGACAAACCTCCAGGTATGCCTGTGAATGGTGGAACTCAAACTTGAAGCTGGGGTCTTACTATCTAGATTACTAACCTAGACTGGCTAGCTGAAAAGGGAAGATTCACTTTGTGAGTAGCACCTTTCCCTGGGCTGAGGTTCTGGAATGAATCAAAAGAAGAAAGCTGGGGGTTGGAGAAATGGCTCAGTGGTGAAGAGCACATCTTGTTCTTACAGAAGATCTGACTTCAGGTCCCAACACCCACATGGCAGCTAACAACTGTCTCTAACTCTAGTTCCAGTGGAATCTGTGGAATCCGATGCCCTCTTCTGGCCTCCTCGGGCATTGCACACATATGGTGGACTTACATACATGCAGGCAAAACACTTGTACACATAAATAAAAATACATTTTTTTAATTTTTAAAATTATATATATATATATATATATATATATTGCACAAGATTATGTTACTAATCAGATCTAGATCCATGTCCCCCCCATTCACCCATCCTACCAGAGCTTATGCATTCTGCCAAACATGCTTTTCATATCTTTCTCAGTCTTTCTCAAAATTCTCCATGTGGAAGTTGACTGTTTTGAGCAGAAGTTCACTTTTCAGTCAGTTCTTTGATGCAGTCCTTTCTGTTGTTGTTGTTGTTTCCAGTATGCATCACTCCCAACTACTTGGACAAAAGCTCAAGGGGCCGTGCACAAGAAATACTTACAACTAGGTAATTGGCACTAGCATCCACAGATGAGGGATACCATTCGTCGTTTGTTTTTCTGGGACTGTTTTACTTCACTTAACATAATATCTTCTAGTTCCATCCATTTACCTGCAAAACTCATGACGTTATCTTTCTTTACTGCTGCATAGAACTCCATTGTGTAGATGTGCCACATTTTCTCTATCCATTCATCAGTAGAGGGGCATTTGGGTTGGTTCTAGATCCTTGCTATTGTGAAGAGAGCTGTGCTTCAGGTGGTCTTGGGAGATCCCTGATCTCCAAAAATACATTTTTTTTCAAAATAAAAAGAAAGGAGAAAGCTGACAGACATGCAACATTTGTCACTCTGGATCCAATATGGTGCAAACTGCCTGAAGCACCAGCTGTGGTACCTTCCCTGCTATGATGGACCGAATCCTCACTGTGAGCCAAAATAAACACTTCCTCTCTTAAGTTGCTTTAGTCAGGTATTTTGTCTTAGCAAGAAAGATAGCAATACCCCTGGGGTTCAAGTTTGAGTACCACCATTACTAGTTTTATGACTTTGGGAAATCCAATCAACCTCTCTGTCCCTTAGTTGAACAATCTGTAATATAGAGATAACTTGGTACCTAGCGTGTGTCAACCAGAATGGTTATTAGGAAGACTAAGTGGGAGACAGAGAACTGTCCAACATATAAAATATATAAGAATTACATTGTGTTACTATTCGAATTATATAGTCTCAAATTCACGGGAGTGGGGGCGAAGCTGACCCACAATGCGGTGACTCTGAATGCTCCTCCACCTCTGGTATGACTCTGTGACCCTGCTCCAGGCTTGAGATCACAGGGCAATGACACAAGCTTGACTCGAGACCGCATGGGGAATATATCCCATGAATTCATAGCTAGAGGTATTTTTCTACCCAGGGGCCTCAGGAACCAGCTGGGAAGTGCCTTTCTAGCTTTCCTTCTTCTTTCTTTCAGAGTGTAGGAATACTTTTTTTTTTCTTTTTGAGAGAGTCTCCCTGTATGTCCTGGAATTCATTATGTAGACCAGGCTGGCCTTGACTAACAGATATCCACCTTCCTTTGCTTCCCAAGTGCTGGGATTAAAGGTGTGTGTACCATGTCTGGCAGGAATAACTTTTTAAAAATTTATTTATTTATTTATTTATTTATTTATTTATTTATTTATTATTTTTATGTGTATGAGTGTACTGTCTGCATGCAGGCCAGTGCACCCATGTTGTGCAATGCCGCAGAGGTCAGAAGAGGGCATCAGACACCCCCAGAACTGGAGCCAAAGACGGCTCTTCAGCCACCATGTGGGTGCTGGGAATCGAACCCGGATCCTCTGCAAGAGCAGTTGGCGCTCCCAACGGCTAAGCCATCTCTCCAGCCCCAGGAATAACTTTTTAATGGGGACACACTCTGGATAAATGACTTAGTTCCCTAACCTTGTGTGCTGGACAGCCTCAGTTGTCAACCTGACATATCTGGGAAGAAGGAACCTCAAGCGGGGAATTTGCTCAACTGGCTGCTCTGTGGACATGTGTGCGAGGCATTTCCATGACTGATGTGTGATGTGGGAGGGCCCAGCTGCTGTGGTCGGTGGCCCTAGGTTGTGTACGAAAGTAGGCTGAGCACAGGCCAGGGGAAGCGGGTAGTGAGCAGCACTCCACGGGGTCTCCATTCTGCTCTGCCTCCAGGCTCCTGCCTGGGCTCCCTCCCTGGTTTTCCTCTATAAAACAAACCCTTTCCGCCCCGAGCTGGATTACAGCAGTGTTACAAACATTTTTTGGTTCAATTTTTTTATTTTACGTGTAACGAGTGTTTTGCCTGAAGGTATGTAAGTGGACCACATGCATGCAATGCCCAGGGAGGCCAGAAAAGGACCTTGAATCCCCTAGAACAGGAGTTATGGGTGGCTGTTAGCTGCCATGAAGGTGCTGGGAGCAGAACCCAGGAGCAGCCAGTGCTCTTTCTTTCTTTTTTGAGACAGGGTCTCCTGTAGCCCCAGTTGTCCTGGAATTCACTATGTAGATCAGGCTGGCCTTGAACTCACAGAGATCTGCCCATCTCTGTCTCCCGTGAGCTGCGATTAAAGGCATGCACTACCAGTGTACATAACTACTGAGCCATCTCCTTTCCAGCCTCTGGATATTGTTTTATCACGGCAATAGGAAGCTACCTAGTATACCTTATGACCAAAAAGTTAATCTTACATTAGCTTGTTTATAATGTAGACAAGCTCACTCAGCTGTGGGCTCCTCTTGACTTGGGCAGATGGCCTTAATCACTCATGACCTTCCTTGCCCTGGACCCAAAATATTATGATAATACATGTGTATATATGTCAATTTACATATCATGAGGCTACAAACAGCACTTATCTAATTGAAAGCAATGAGAAAAATTGATAACATCCGTTTGTGGTTGTGTGTGTGTGTGTTTGATAGGAGTCAAAAGGGGCCTAATCCTCGGATAAAGGTCAGAGTTTTACTTCGCCATTCATCCTGGATATACTGTTTGAATAAAAGAAAGAGAGAGGCCTTTGTTCCAGAGCACAGTTCTGAGAGAATTCTGAAGAAACAGATTCTCAGCAATTCAGGTCTGTTCTTGGCTTAAAATGGATGCTAAGAGTCAGGCTGTTTTTAATCAGACATAGCTATGATGTGGCAACGCGTAGTAAACAGTGCATTAGAGGATCAGGAAACTAGCTTACTTTTATCACAGTGATGAGCCCTTAACTTGAAGAGGAGATGTAGGCTATGAAGACTATTAATTGACTTTTTGGAACTCATAGGATGTTTAGCATTTCTGAAGTAAAAGGGTGCAAAGGGCACACTTGTTCAAGTCCACTGACGCTTGTGAGAAATGTCTTCACAACAGAAAACTCCAAAGCCCTGAAGAGAAGAATCCTTGAGAAGAAGTCACTGTACAAGCACTTCATTCCTTCCTGGGGAATTTAATGTCCCTCAGTTACTTTCTTCCTTTCTTTTCATTCTTTCTTCTTTCTCTTTTTCTTTTCTTTTTCTTTTTTCCATCTTTCTTTCTCTTTCTTTTTTAAAAAAATTTATTTATTTATTTTTATGTGTATGAATATACTGTCTGCATGTAGGTTTGTGCACCCATGTTATGCAATGCCTCGGAGGTCAGAAGAGGGTGTCGGATTCCCCTGGAACAAGGGTTCTCCTGGAATTGGAGTTTCAGACGGTTCTGGGCCGCCATGTGGGTGCTGGGGATCGAACCCAGGTCTTCTGCAAGAGCAGTCGGTGCTCTTAACTGCAGGCCATCTCTCCAGCCCCCTCTTTCTCCTTCTTTCTCTCTTTCTCCTTGCTTCCTTTCTTTCTCCCTCTTTCTCCCTTCCTTCCTTCCTTCCTTCCTTCCTTTCTTTTCTTTCTTCTTTCATTCTTTCATTCATTCATTCATTCTTTTTCTTTTCCCCTCAGTTTTGAGAGTACCTGTGGAGTGGTGGCAGGGAATAGGGTCCGTGTGAGGGATTCACTTAGAGTTGCTCTAACTATGCAGCATGCATGCAAATGTCCATGCAGAAGGGTGTGTGTGTGTGTGTGTGTGTGTGTGTGTGTGTGTGTGTGTATGTTTGTGAACACAGCCACTCTGGGGGACTCTGGTACTTAATCATGTCTGCCTTCCTTATAACTACAAGGTGAGTATGTCACCAAGTGAGGAATAGATTCTCCCTCCTCTCTTCCTGAGTTTATGCTAATCTTCCTGGCTGAAATCATACTGAAATGAGCATTAGCCTCAAGGGAAGAGATACTTTGACACAGCAGTTAGCTGGAATATGAACAAGAGAGATTGCTGTTCCCAGGCAGCCAGCCTGGTCCAGCCTTGGTTTCCGTGGTGACAGTGCAGTGAAGGTGGAGGTGGTTTGTTCTACATGAAGGCTCCAGTCTTCTTCCTCCTCCTCTCCTTGTGTCTTTGTTTAAAGATGAGCTGGAAAACACCCTCGTTCACCACCCCGCCCCTTTACCACCGCCCATTTCCGGTTCCCGGGGTTGGAGGCAGACCGAGGAGCTTCTGCCACTTCCAAACCTGGTGTTGCTCAGTAAGTTATTTACCTCTTTAGCGGCTGGTTTTAATCCTGGGAAATATATGTGAAAATGAGATACTGTAAACACACCACAAGGTTCAGCTCCTGGTAAATGTTCAAAATCATTAGCTGCGGTTATCTCAAGGAAATATTCATAAAGTTGGTGCCTCTCAGCAATAGCTTTAGACTAAGAGCCCGGCTTGGGGAGTTCCTGTGAGTAGGCTGGTGATGGGAGAGGAACATGTCAGGCGGAGATACACAGAGGCTTTGGACCGGGTCTTTACTCTCAGCTGGAGTAATAAGCCCTGAATCTCGTGGTTGAGGAGAATTGAGAGATGTGCGCAGCTGCATTCCTGGACAGTTAGCAATGCTAGGTGTCACCTGTGCTTACCGTGGACATCGATGACAGTGAGGGCCCCGAGAGTGAGCCGAGCTCCACTGCTCAGCTTCCCTCGAACCAGCTCCACGAGGTCTCCAATCTGATCATTGCTCTTTTTAAGAAAGTCCTGCCGAGGGCACAGGAAGAGACACTCAGTTAAACTGGATTCTCCTCTCCCAATCCCTATCTCAGGGACTGACTTCATCCTCCATCCGCTAGCCTGAGTCACACTCCTGGATGTCATCCCTCAAAATGTCCTTTCCTTCACCCCATAGATTAATCTCATATTGCCTTCATTGAAAGAGGCCACACTACCTTATTTTATTTTTTTCTATTTTTTTTTTTTTTTTTGTGTGTGTGTATGAATGTACTGTCTGCATGTAGGTCTGTGCACCGGTGTTGTGCAATGCCTCGGAGGTCAGAAGAGGGTGTCGGATTCCCCTGGAACTGGAGTTCTCCTGGAATTGGAGTTACAGACGGTTCTTAGATGCCATGTGGGTGCTGGGGATTGAACCCTGGTCCTCTGCAAGAGCGGTCAGTGCTCTTAACCGCTAGGCCATCCCTCCAGCCCCATTATTTTTATAATATGGTAGGAAAGGCAAATCTATCGGACCAGAAACATAGAGAAAGGCTGACTACCAAGGGGGTAAAGGCATTTTGGGTCATGCAGAACTGTTTTATGTCCTAAATGTGACTGCATTTTCATGAATGCATTTGTCGAAACATTGAACTATGTGCTAAAATGGGTATTACCATATGTGAAGGAGATAGTAAGCCCAAATTATCAAAAAAGAGAAAGAAACTCAGATTAAAGGAGACAAAAGGACTTCTTGGACATGGTGATCTGTACCTAAAATTCTACTACCTGGGCCTGAGGCAGGAGGAGCATAGCCTGGGCTACATAGCAAGACCCTATCTGATTTAAGAGAAGGGGAGGAGGGAGAAAGAAAACAAAATGCAATATGTAACCCTGGATTAGAACCTGGAATAATAAAAAACCAGATATTTAATAGGGCAACTGACTATCTTAAATTGGCCAACTTAAAAGGTCTAGAGACAATAATATTATAGCCATGCTTATTTCCTGTTTTGGTTTGTTGTGCTGTTGTTTACAGCTGAGAAATCCAAATGAACTCTGTATGAAAATTCCTTGTATCATTTTTGTGATTTATGAGCCTGAAATTTCAAAATGAAGAGGTTTAAAAGTAAAAATGAGTTGTTAAAAAAAAAAAAACAAGACACCTGTGTTCAGATTTCTACTCATCCTACTCTCTAACAATGTGGTTTTGGGCCTCTGAGCCCCAGGTCTGTCAAATCTGTATGGTGATGGCTGACCTAGCAAATGGTGTTGGCATTGAGATGGAGAATGAGAAGCATGTCCACCATGTCTGATAGGAATAAAACATCTAAGACACAGTGGTGGAGGTGATTATTAACAATAACAGGCTGGACGCACAGGAATACAAAGAGCTCCAATGCCTTCTCACTGCTGGGCACTGACTGAAAAGCCTGCGGTGCCTGGACTCCTCCCCACATTGCTCTCCCTCCAAGGCAGATGGTGGGTAAACTCCAACTGCTCTTCCACAGGAGCTGAGACTTCCACCTGCCTGCCAGACTGGTTGAATATATGTTTAAGCATGCCAGCCAGCTGTCTTTATAGGAACATGGGAGCTCAAACGACTTTGTAGAAACTTATTTTCTGGTCTTTTGCCAATATGACAAATAATTATTTCTCTCATACAGAGCCCTGAAGAAGAGTGTTAAATGGAATGGTTACATTAATGGGTTTTAGGTAAATTATACAGTCTTAATTTGGAATTTGTAACTAGCACAAGATATGATTTTCATTTATAAAAGGATTTAGAAGAACTTAAAAAAAGTTAATTTAGGATCTGAGATCTCCCGAGTCCAGCTGAGGCAAGCGCAGGTAAGTAGGCAGCAGCTGGGTGCTTCAGCAAGGCTGATTGTTGATTGATTTAATATAGTTAATCCATTAATCCAGTTGTCTTTGGCTTAACTGGCATTTGTGGCTGTGGGGGCGTAGTTATCCTCCCACCTGGTATAAAAGGTAGTGTTGTGTGAGTCTTGAGATCTGAGATCTCCCAAGACCAGCTGAGGCAAGCGCAGGTGCCGGGGCAGCCCCCCCCCAGCCTGCCCCCAGCCCCCCCCCACCCCCCCGGCCAACTGGGATTATGAAGGCATCTGAAGGAGGCAAGCAAAGCAAACCTTCAATGCAGTGAAGAGGCATTTAGGACCTACATTGGAATACAGGCAAGGAGAAGCTCATATGCCAGGAACA
>VZQC01008130.1:1672672-1702451 GCA_009823505.1 Rhizomys pruinosus
GGATTCTATTTATTTGGAGTTGTTCTTTCTTTCTTTTGGTTAAGTGGGCTAGAGGTCTGTCGATCTTGTTTATTCTCTCAAAGAACCAACTTTTGGATTCATTGATTTTTTTTTTTTTTTTTTTTTTTTTTTTTTTTTTTTTTTTTTTTTTTTTTTGCCTTGTTGCTTGTCTGAGCACAGAGCAGATGCCAAACAAATATATATTAAATGAATAATGAATGGATAAATGGGAACATGGGTGGAGATGGATCTAGGGATGGATGAATAGACAGTTGAATGCATAGACAAGTGGATGGATGGATGGATGAGTGGAGGGATGGAGAGATGGATGGGTAGGTAGATAGGTGATTATTCTGTGCCAACACCTGATTCCTGTAGTTCAACCAGGACCTGGTGTGTGTGTGTGTGTGTGCGTGTTTTATGTGTGTTATGGGAAACGTTCTCCATGTTTACATATTAAAACATAAAACAAAACTGCCATCCAAGGCTCAGGGACCGTTGAGGAAGAGGAAGCAGAAAGACTCTATGAGACAGACGTGGTGGATGAGCAGAAGAAAACAGTTTTGCAGACAATTGGAAAATTTCTCATGTGAACTCACAGCACTGGTAGCGGCTTATGTCAGAGCTGTGCAAGCCTAAGCAGACAAAAGTCCAGCACAGAAGCGTAAGAAGCCCCAGCCTTAGTTGGGGAACTATTGGCAGCTGTAACTATTGAGAGAGAAAGAATTGGTTGTCTTTAAGGGAGTGCTGCTGAATCACCAGGCTCCAGGAAATGGACTCCCACCAAAGAGCATTTGGGGATAGAAGCTTAGCTTGATAGGTCTTAAGAGATACGACAGAATACATGAAATCCAGTGTTGGGGGGCCTATAAGAGGGGTGCAGATGGGGGACTGGGTCTAAATATGATCAAATATATTGTAGGAGATTTGCAAAAATTCAAGAAAAGTTTTGAAAAAAAAACAAAAAAACTTTTGAAAAAAACTAAAAAGGGAGGGGATCCATATTGTAAAATCTGTCAGACTGACCTGTGGAAGCAAAGGATGATAAAGTGTAGAAGCCTACAGCTCTTCGGAATTCTACATAGGAAATCTGTGAGGGGGCTGCCTTGACAGGTCCCCAGTATAACCTCAATTCCAGATCATGTACCTCACTGTCTCCATGGAAACTCTGGCTTCTGTGAAACACTGTTCCAAATGCTCCACACAGCTACTCTAAGTACACATTATTCCGATCTTGGCTTTCTTCAGCAAGGTTTAAGGCGTGTGTACGTACCGGTAGGCTATTTTCAGTCAGGGCTTCAGATACTTCCTTAGTCCAGAAGATGGAGGAGACACAGATAACTACCTGGCCAGGCCACTTCAGGACCCAGGTTTTACGAGGGACCTAGGAAGGGGCAATGGTGTTCACTGTACAATCAGTTCTTCATGTATAGTTTAAACTTACCTTCTGTATCTACCTCGCCTTGACGACAAACCTTAAATCCTTTCCCACCCTCAGATGAGATGAGGTTTGACATCTCTGGAATTATAAATATATGTCTTCTGCCCTGTTCAGACAACACTCAGAACTCTTTTTTTTAACTCCTATATAACAATGCAGGGCTGTGATACAGGTCTGTTAGTCACATACTCCTCCCCTAATTTTTATTTCTTAAATTCCAGATCAAAGTTTCATCATCAGCACCATATAAGCCACGCATGATGGTGTATGCCTATAATTTCAGCATGGGAGGTAGAAGCAGAAGGTTCAAGGTCATCCTTAGCTGCATAGTGAATTTGAGGCCAGCTTGGGACACATGAGATCCTGCCTAAAAAACAACAACAGTGACCCCTCCAAAGCAGGAGGGGGCAGATCAGGAGTTGTGGAACAGATCCAGCTGAGGATGTAAATAAACTGTGATTAGAGCTCACCACTTACATATTGTCTCTCTTGCTTTGTGCTACAGGAGAAAGGAGAGGTCTAACTTCTCTGTTGTGGTGGTGTGTTTGAGACAGGATCTCTTATGAAGTACTAGTAGACCATGAGCTGGCTAAGGTGGAGATGATCTTGAACTCCCCACCCTGGACCTGGGATGACAGGGCTGTGTGGCAGTACTCCACCTTAGAAGGTGCTCAGGAATCAAACTTAAGTCCTTTGGTGTGCTAGGCTGGTTTCTACCAGGGAACTTCTGATCCTCCCTACTAGAGAATGGCAGGTGGGCCTGTGTGTGTGTGTGTGTGTGTGTGTGTGTGTGTGTGTGTGTGTGTGTGCAAGTGGCCCACTTTGGGAGGTGCTGGGGAGTCAGTCCAGGTCCTTTGTAAACAAGGCTCTATTAGAGTGCAGCCAAGCTCACCAGTCACATATGTCCACGCTGGGTTTGTGCTGGAGGGTAGAGTTAAATATCTCTAACTAGAGTATGACCCACAAATGGAAGTGTTGGCTGGGCTCTTTAAAGAGAAAGTGTTGACTCTTGCCGTATGCTGTATATCAAGCCTTGGGCTTTGGATCACGCTTCTTAGGGTTTTGGGGGATTAGAGGGATGCCATTCACAGGAATGCAAGTGACACCTACCTGGAAGGGGATCTAAAAGGAGCAGAGGCCTGCAGCCATCAGAGAGAACCAGTTAACTCTCTTATATCATCTACTTCTACCAACATACACTGCACCAGAAAAAATATTTACCGTCCCAGGATTCACAGGACTGAACCCCAAGGAGTTGGGTTTCAGCAGAGGGCAAAAGGTCTAGTTGAACTGACCCACCTACTCCCACCCCCCAAAGCTGCTTTTTCAGTCTGAACACCTTAGAACATGTGCCCTGGTTCTTATTCACCTCGACGTAGTTTCCAATCCCCTGTTCAATAACTTCCCGCATGCTGGCCAGCATCATCTGCTCTACCTGCTGCAGCCACTTTTCCACCATGCCCTGTGGGGAAATACAAAAGGCAGCACCGGTCAAAGCCAGACAGAACCTGAAGGGAGGAGCCCAAACCCCTCTCTGGAAGCCAGACAAGGGATCTACGCTTCTTCAACAGAATACTCTTTAAAGGATTGCTTTAGTTTACTCGGAGCATTCTAGTTAGTGTGTCTACAGGGACAAGAGGAAGTGTTTAATACACATTTCCTTCATGTCACCTTCTGAAACAGACAACTTCTGAGGAGGTAATTGAAATCCATATTCTAATTAATAAAAGCAGTTACTCATTTTAAAAGACCAGTTCTGGTTTAGGCATTTTCAATAGCCTCCAAACAGGTGTGCTTGCATAAAATGAACAAACACGTATGTACGCACACATACATGAAGGCACAAAACTGGATGCTTGATGTGAAACAAAACTGGATGCTTGGATCCGAATCCCTAGACTTTCTGATAGAACCAGCCTGGGATCTGGATTTTGTTTGAAGCTCCAGGGGCAACTTGAATGCCAAGCAAATAATTCCGTTTGTGGCTATTGACTTTCAAGCCCCTGAAAGCTGGTTGGTGTCTGGTGAGACAGACTAGACTCCTGGTTGGTACAGTTTTTAGTGTGGACGAGAGGCAACGATTCACAGAGAGGCCAAGGGTGCGTGTCTATTTCTTTTTTTTTTTTAATTTTTTTATTTATTTCTGTATGTGTATGAATGTACTGTCTGCATGCAGGTTTGTGCACCCGTGTCGTGCAATGCCGCAGAGGTCAGAAGAGGGTGTTGGATTCCCCTGCAACTGGAGTTCTCCTGGAATTGGAGTTTTGGACATTTCTCGGCCGCCATGTGGGTGCTGGGGATCAAACCCGGGTCCTCTGTAAGAAGGGTCGGCACTCTTAACCGCTAGGCCATCTCTCCAGCCCCAATGTGTCTATTTCTATCTGAGGTGCTGATTTGGTCCATGGGAACTGAAGTCACTTAAGTTTTACTCATTATCAGTGACATGTAGTTGGGGATGGTAGCACACAAGAGGCTCTCAAGTTCAAGGCTAGCTTGGGCTGCATAGTAAGATCCTGAACCCCCTGCCCCGCCCCCCCACACACGAAGGACCTATACAGGAAAAACTGAGTCAGGTGTATGAGAGTTCTCATTCTCTGTTTTTGATCTGACGGGACCATTTTTAACTGGGCTCTGCAAGCATCGTTGGATCACTTGGGAATTGATTCCTACTACTACTGCATCTGTATCAAGTTTATCTGAGAGCTTTCAAACAAGTTGTGTGTGTCCTGTGGCTTCCAGCATAATCCCCATTTTAGAGCTGAGATCCAGAAAGATGGCATATCTTTCCTAAATCACTTAGTCATTGTGTTCTGGAACCCAAGGGTTCTGTACTCCAAACTAGAGTCCAAAGGTTTAACAGGCAGGCGTATTCCCTACATCTCTCTAGATTGTACTGCAAAAAGACCCTCCCAGTCAAAACACATAGGGGGCCGGACGTGGTGGCGCACACCTTTAATCCTAGCACTTGGGAGGCGGAGGCAGGCGGATCTTTGTGAGTTCAAGGCCAGCCTGGTCTACAGAGTGAGTTCCAGGACAGCTGGGGCTACAGGGAGACCCTGTCTCAAAAAGACCNAAAAAAAAAAAAAAAAAAAACACATAGGGGAAAAATTACTTTGGCTTTAGCTGGATAGATTTTCTGTATGAAAGGAACGGTTTCTTTTTCTGAGCTGATCATGCCCGTGATTTCCAGAGGGTCCGTAAACTCTAGCTTGGCAATTCCTTCAAAGCACTTCTTCAAGTGTGGCTGTACTCGGAGGGGGTCCTTTGTCTCTGACAAGATCTCCAGCAGTTCGTCATTTGAGAGGAAGAAGAACCTATTTCAGAGCAAAAGAATACCAGTAGGTAGCTTATTCCCAGGTGACTTCTCTCTGCCTCCCAAAGTCTTCTCTAAGGCCTGCTCCTCTCCACTGTTGTCTACCTGGTTTATAAAAGATGAAAATGGTTTTGGCTCTGAGAGCAAGAGAAAGGATGAAGGCTGGCACGTAGAGTCCAGAGTGGTTGGGGGAGAGAAAGGAAAATAGTTCAGTGGAGCCCAGATAGAGCAGTTCTCAACATTTACTTTTACTTTTGAACCACTTACAGTGTAAATTCCAATACCAAGGTTTCAATGCCCAGATATTAAAATACATTTGGATGGCAGGGGTGGTGGCACATGCATTTAATTCCAGCACTCGGGAGGCAGAGGCAGGTGGATCTCTGTGAGTTCAAGTCTAGCCTGGTCTACAAAGTGAGTTCCAGGACAGCCTGGGGCTACAGGGAGATCTTGTCTCAAAAAGACACACTCAAATATATATATATATGGTGTCTAGTGAGGTCTGGGGAAATTTGTATTTTTCCTTTTAAAAATATTTTATTTATTATTTTTATTTTATGAGTATGAGTGTATTGCCTGCATGTATGTGAGTGCACCCATGCTGTGCAATGCCTGTGGAGGTTAGAGGAAGGCACTGGATCTCCTGGAACTGGAGTTAAGGATGGTCGTTGGCCACCATAGGGTGCTGGGAATCAAATGTGGGTCCTCTGCAAGAGCAACCAGTGCTCTTGACTGCTGAGCCATCCCTTCGGTCCCCAAATTTGTATTTTTTTTAAATCTCGAGTGATCCTAATTTGCAGTCAGCATTAAGAAAAGAAACTGATCTTTCCTTCTTTCCAGATATGTCAGAAAATGTTAAAGGCAGAATTAAAAAGTGATGTATACGATACATACTTTTGTGAAAATGACCTTATGTAATCAGTAGACTGGGAAAAGGGGTTCATAACAAATGTATTTACAGCCAAAAGCCCTGGCCATCTTTTGAAGTGGAGGTGTAGACAGCTTCACCTCTTCCTCAGGTTCTAAAGGCAGCAAAAGCAAATCTTCAGAAAACGTTCAAGATACAAACCTGTGAGCACAAGGCTGGAAATTCTATAAATAGGGGCCATAGGATTATTGTCATACTGAATATGGTGGATTACGAATTGGCTGTGGTATTTAGTGAAGACGGATGAGGTGGACCAGCCTAAGGGGAGGAGTTTCACATGTTTTGAGCCTGGGCTGTTTCTGTGTCTTGCTTTGGCCAGCAGAATTCAGTGAATAAAAATGTGGACAAGTTCTAAGCCTTGGGCATTAGGAGACCCTGAGGTTGCCACTCTTGCTCTTAGGAACCCCATGCCTATTACCACATGAACAAACTCAAGCTAACATTTCTAGATGGAAGACCTGTTGCTAAACTCTTTGTAGTGTTCCAGACAACAGGAAGCCCACCACCAGGCCAATGGATGACCACTGACTGCCAGTTGACTGCAGTCACTTGAGTCAGTTTCAGACTGAAGAAGCACTTGGTTGAATCCAGCCCAATGTGCCAAACCATAGAATTTGGGAGCTAAATAATGGCTGTTGTTTTAAGCTTCTAAGTTTTGAAGTGTTTGTTATAAAGCAAAGCAAACTGATACACTGTATCTGCAGTATTGAGAAGGTAGGAAATGGTCAATAATACTTATAGGCTGACTAGGTAATCAGTATCTAATGAAGATGCTAATTTCTGTGACTTCTGAATAACCTTCAATATTCAAATGGGTGATCTCTACTAATATATGTGACTTCTCACATGTGTGATCATAAGGCCCAGTGACAGAATAATAAAAACAGTGTTTAGCTGTATTTTAAGGTAAACTCAGTTTACTATCATGACTATTACCAAAATTTTAAAGTATTTCCTGACAGTGCTTAATTTTATTTCATAAAAATGCATAAAATCTTGAGATATTTGTATGTTTGCATGTGTATTTAATTGAGGCAGAAAATGTAACTCAAAAAAGGTTAAAAATTTGAGTATCATATCCAGACTCCCTAGGTTTGAATTTCAGCTTGGCCAATATCAGCTGTGTCTGATATTGGCCAAGGAAATTATTGTTTTCCTATTTATGAAGTCAGGATAATTTTATCACTTTATAAAATTTACATAAGTATAAAGCATTTAATATGGTATCCTGGCATAAGGAAAATGCTGTAGTAGGTTGACGATTCATATTCTTACTAGGAATAATTGCAATAAGTTAGAACTAAAAGCTTTGGGTCTGGAAAGATGGCTCAGTGGTTAAGAGCACTTGCTGCTCCTTCAGAGGACCTGACTTTGGTTTCCAGTACCCACTTCGGTTGGCTCACAATTGCCTGTAACTCCGGTTCCAGGGGATCAAAAAACTCTCTTCTAGTTTCTATGGGCACTGCACTTATGTTCATGTAGTCATACACAGACATAAGCACATAGGTATGAATAAAAATGAAATAAAATCTGGGGCTAGAGAGATGGCCTAGCGGTTAAGAGTGTTGACTGCTCTTGCAGAGGACCCAGGTTTGATTCCCAGCACCCACATAGTGGCTAAGAACCATCTTTAAACCAATGTGGTGGTGCATGCCTTTAATCCTAGCACTCAGGAGGCAGAGGCAGGTGGGTCTCTGTGAGTTCAAGGCTAACCTGGTCTACAGAGTGAGTTCCAGGCCAGCTGGGGCTATAGGGAGACCCTGTCTCAAAAAAGATTTAAAATCTATAAAATTCCAAATAATAGGAGGTCTCTGGAGTTTAACCTCTTCTCAGTTTTGTGCCTCTGATACGGAGTATTCCTTCAACTGTTCCTTCGGGCTGTAACTGTGTTGTCCAACAGAGAAACCACTAGCCACAGTAGCTATTTACATAAAAATTAATATTAACTAGGTATGGTGGTACACACTTATCTCAACACTCAGGAGTCAGGGGCAGGTGGATCTCTGTGAGTTCAAGGCTAGCCTGGTCTATATAGTGAGATCGTTGTCTCAAATTAGTTAATTAATTAATATTAAGTAAATTAAAATTTTACTTTCTGACATACACTGGCTTCATTTAAAGTGTTTCGGGGCTGGAGAGATGGCCTAGCGGTTAAGAGTGCCGACCGCTCTTACAGAGGACCCGGGTTCGATCCCCAGCACCCACATGGTGGCCGAGAACCATCTGAAACTCCAGTTCCAGGAGAACTCCAGTTCCAGGGGAATCCGACACCCTCTTCTGACCTCTGCGGCATTGCACGACATGGGTGCACAGACTTGCATGCAGACAGTACATTCATACACATACAGAAATAAATAAAATTAATAAAAAATAATAAAGTGTTTCATAGCCACATGTGGCTAAATGACTACTACATAACAGAAAAAATATAAATAACTGGATCACTGAGAAAAGTTCTATTGGAGAACAACATGCTGAACAGATACCAAAGACATTTGTCCCTTAAAATAAAACAAAACAAACAAAACCACAAAACGACCCACATTTTTATTTTTGGTGGGGAGTGGGGAGCTACTTTGACTCCACATAAAGAAATGTCATAATTTATTATGAAGCCATCACTCTAATACCAAAGCTAGGCAAAGATACATCCAAAAAAGAAAACTATAGACCCATTTCGTTAATGAACATAGATGCAAAAATTCTCAACAAAATACTTGCAAACCACATACAGGCACATATCATATAGGTCATCCACTATGACCAAGCCAGATTCATACCAGACATACAGGGATGGTTCAACATATGTAAATCAATAAACGGACTGAAAGACAAAAATCCACATGGTCATCTCAATAGATGCGGAAAAGGCCTTTGACAGAATTCAACATGCCTTCACGTTTAAAATCCTGGAGGGAATTGGACTGGAGGAAACATTCCTTAACATAATTTTTTGTGTTGTCTTTTGAGACATAGTCTCATTTAGCCCTAGTTGGCCTCAAACATGAAGCTGAGGGTGACGTTGAACTCTTTTTAAAATTTTGTTTTAATTTTATGTGTATGAGTGTTTTGCCTGCATGTATGTAAGTGCACTGGTGTTGTGGAAAGCCCACAGAGGACAGAAGAGGGTGTCAGATTCCATTGGAATGGGAGTTATGGATGGTTGTAAGCTGCCATGTGGGTGTCGTGAATCGAACCCAGGTCCTCTGCAAGAGAAGCCAGTGCTCTTAATCACTGAGCCATCTTTCCAGCCCAACCTTGAACTCTTAATAGACCTGCTTCCTTCTACCTTCCAAGCCCTGGGATTAAAGGCATAAAAACCTATACCCTAATCAGAGTCACATGACACGGAGTGACCTTCCAGTACATTTAACAGGGATAGACTTTCAGGAATGAGGTCCCTCTGTTCTGGAACCAGCCCTCTAAAATTACAGTGACTTTAATATAGACCATTATTTGTGTGTGTGTGTGTGTGTGTGTGTGTGTGTGTGTAAAAGACAGATATTTATAAACCTACCTACTAGAAGCTATAAATGTTAATGGCCGAAAAATTAGCTGGCATTTCTCAAAAGTATCTAAGTGTTTTACATGTAGTTCACTGATCTGCACAGTAAACATTTGAAATAGAAGCCATCATTATTATTTTATTATTACTATTGTTATATCTCAATTTCACAGTGAAAAATCTGAGGCTCCGACATATTTGCCAAAGGTCTTCATGCTAGTAAGTAAAACATCTGGGATTTCAAAAGAGATCTCCCTAACTCTAAAAACCAGGTCTTAATAATGACTACTTCATCCCTTTAATGCACACGAATAATAACACTGGCTAGCCAAAGTATAGAGTAGACTCGCTGTGGAGTCCATTCATTTCCACCGTAGAATCTAAGTGTAAAGATAAGCTTAATTCTTAGAAGCCATCCCTTTAAGAGTGGAGAGCCAGAAATAGATTAGTCAAATCCAAATCTAGGGTGGGAACTATAATTCTACCTATATATGGCCTAAGAGGGTAGGTCCAAATAAAAGAACAATACCAGATACCTGGGGAAAAATAGCCTCTTCTTTTCCAGATAATTATTCAGCGCCCTCTGGATGTCCTCCAGCAGGATGTTGGCTTCCTGAAGCTTCTCCATCATTCGAGGCTGGTCTGCTGCCATCAGAACCCTGGTATCTTTGACCTGGGTTCCACCAAAAAATGTGAGAATCAGCATGGAATACTCAAGTTCTGAAATTGGTCATGGTTGCCAACGTGTGGCCAACCCATCATCTAGTGATGGCCCCTATCTAAGGAACTGCTTTCCTGATGTCCTCCTAGTCCTAGAGGCATGGAAGGATCACTGAGTATGACTGCATGGGGAGAGGCTGGGCATCACAAACCACCTGAATCAATTACATCTGAACATCTGAAGGCCTAGAAGCCAGACCATGACATTCTATTCTGGTCTGGGCTGGATCCTTGATCAAGGGGGCTTTAAGGCCATGTGAGAAACATCTCCTGCCATGCTGCTCAATGGCCAAGCAGGACAGTCTATAGTGAGAGGTTGGCGTGGGCATGGAAAGCATGGAAAAAAGCAGAGGCCAGAAGTACCAAAAGAGCACTTGTGGGTCCTAAGCATTTTCTGGGTTCTATATCTATTCTTTGAGAGGTCTGGCTCCATCTTTGTCCTTGGATTTCATAAGTAACACAATGAATGGTGTTTTTGTTTGTTTGTTTTGGTTTTTGTTTCTTGACTTACACTGAATGGGTTTCTGTAACTTGTAACCAAATAAAGTTAACATATAACAGGCTCCACCGACCAGGCAGTATAAATCCACGTTTACTTCACTCCTAGAACCTGGGTGACAAGAAAGCTAGCAGATACCTTTCTTAAAGGTAAATTCTCTGATAGTGTGCCACAATTTAAACTTGAGTTTAAGAAGGAACAAGATACATCCCAAGAGGTGTACCTCATGGGTTTACGCATCCAGTGAAACTTATCCTTCAAGGTTTGATTCTAATGTCATCTGCTTTGGAGCCCTCCTTGTCACTTCAGACACCTGACTCACTCTCCTGTACCCTAAACACTATTGGCTGTGTTATAGCTCATATATTTTTTTTCTGCCTGTGCTCCTCATCACACAGTGAATTCTATAAAAGCAGAAATAATTTTCTTACCCTCCTCAAGTATTTCCTGACTTCCAAAATAATACCTGAGTCATCATAGGTACAAAAATGAGAAAATTACCAAGTAACAATGTGCACCATTATTTGAAATGTAAAAGGGTTCTCACCTATGAAAATGCTATTGTACTCCTCTACAACAAATAAAATGTTCTATTTCATTAGATATACTAGCAAAATAATGTAAACTGATAATAGTTATCCCTAGGGAGGTAAGATTTCAAAAGATATTTCATATACCTCACTATTTGAATATGAAATATGAATATTTCACCGGGCATGGTGGCACAGCCTTTAATCCTAGCACTTGGGAGGCAGAGGCAGGCAGATCTTTGTGAGTTCAAGGCCAGCCTGGTCTACGGAGAGAGTTCCAGGACAGCTGGGGCTACAGGGAGACCCTGTATCGAAAAAACAAAACAAAACAAAAAAGAAATATGAATATTTCAAAAATATGAAATATATTTCCCTATTTGAAGTATTTTTGTTTTTTGTTTTGTAGAAGTTTTAATAAATTATAACAAAGGTATAAAATGTCAAATTTGTAAGAAAACATGTGCTTTAGGGGCTGTAGAAATGATGGCTCAGTGGTTAAGAACACTGGCTGCTCTTGCAGAACACCTGGATTTGGTTCCCAGCACTCACATGGTGGCTAACAACTGTCCATATGTAACTCAAATTCCAGGGGATCTGGTGGCCTCTTCTGACCTCTGTGGGTATTGCACAACATGGGTGCACTTACATACATACATGCAGACAATACATTCATACACATAATAGAACATAATAAATAAAATATTAAAATTCATTTTACTCATTAGTTTCCCAGGACATGAGCCCAGGGTACCATGATGGCAGGTCTCCTGCTGGCAGATGAGCTGGACGTGAAACTTACTGCCTGAGCCATGAGTGATTTCCAGTAACTGTCAACAGTGATGAACTTCTTGCCCTCTTCTGGCATCTGGGCTATGATATCCTCTGAGCTGAAGATTGGTTCCAGGTACAGCCAAGTGGCTTGGCATTTCAACCAGGCGTCCAAATTTTCCTGTACCCGAACTAGCTTTTCTTCCCATTTCTGTGAATTTAGCATTTCGCATATGAATCATTAATCTGCTACTTTGTACCACAGAACCAGAGAACGAGCAAATGGATGAATGGATCCACTGATTAAATGAATCCATTCAATTACTGGTTTACTTTAATCAATACTTAGCAGCACGTATGTTCTGGTCACTGCTCCAGCATATCTGGATATAGCAACAAAAGAAACAGAGTCTTTTACCTTGAGGTGCTTGCATTTGGTGAGATAACAACAATAAAGCTTATTCTTTGATTAGCGAAGGGCTGAGTGCCTTATATATGCAAACGGTAATTTAATTCAGCCACTGTATGAGGTAGATACTAACAAACTTATGTGGACAGGGGTGATGGTTCAGTTAGTAAAGGGCTTGCTTGCTCAGCAAGCATGAGGACCTGAGTTTGATCCTTTGAACCCATGCTAAAAAGGAAAAAAAGCTAGGTGTGGTGGCGCATGCTTGTAATCTCAATGCTGGGGGCACAGGGGGGAGGTGGTTTAAACAAGAGGATCTTGGGCTCAGTGGTCAGCCGGCACAGCCTATCTGACAAATTTACATCAGCGAGAGCTCTCATCTCAAAATAAAGATGGATGATGCCTGAAGAACCACACCCAAAGCTGTCCTCTAGTGTCCATATGCACACACACACACACACAGCACACACACACACACAGCACACACACACACACAGCACACACACACACACAGCACACACACACAGCACACACACACACACATAGCACACACACACACACACACACTAAATAAATAGAGCTAGTGACAAAGCTCACCTTTACAGATGCAAAATCCAAGACACGACAGTTCAAATTGCATGGCCAAAGTCACACAATGAATAGGAAAGGGCAGAACTGGAATATGAACCCAAGCATCCTGGACCCAGGAGCCCTATGCCATTGCTTTGTTGTTTTCTTTTGTGATATTGGAGATTTGGCCCGGAGTCTCACTTATGCCCTGCCCTGAGACACACTTCCCATCCTGATCTACGCTACTTTGGCAGCAAAGGAGCCAAGGCTTTACCCTCATGTAGTTCATATTCTAAATTACTATAAAATGCTTTTCAAGTGTATTTTCACTTGGTATATTCCTAATTTCAACTACTGAAAACAAGATGAAACAAAAACAGAACAAATGTACTGTCCACCTTCTTTGCAGAAATCAGTTTTGGCAGAATGCTCTAATACCCCAGCAGGCCATAGGCTTACTTAGACCACTATTCCTCTGTCTTATGTTCATGCTTTCTTCCTTTTTCTTATTCAGAGAAAAAGAAGTTTACTTTTCATTTAGCATGAAAACCTTGCTCCCTTCCCGAGAAACTGGGATTTAAGGGGACTTCCCAAGGCTCACAGCCACATTTCCTCTTACCCGACATTCTGCTTCTATTGGCTTGATGTATACGGAGCCACAGATGGTCTGGGTCTTGATCACATGATCATCGAGTAGCAGTTGGATGTCATCAACTGCACACAAGATATTAGTATCCTGCAAATAAAGATGGCCATCCTGTCACAATCCTGAGACCCACCGCTGTCCCCATTCCATCTCTGCCTTGCAATTTAGAGCCCTCACCCCAGGCATCGATGTGGTACAGGAGATTTTCTTCCTGGAAAATATTAATTTGTTGATTTTGAGCCAGAGTCTCACTACATAACCCAAGCTGGAATCAAACTTTCAATCTCCCTGCCTCAGTCACCAAAGTGCAAGTGTATGCATGGCTCAGATTTTTCTTAAATATATTTACTGCTAGGCAGACATGGTGTCTGCTTGTTATCTCAGCACTCTGGAGGCTGAGGCAGGTGGATCTCCATGAGATGGAGTCCAGATTGGGATCTTTAGTGAGATCCCATCTCAGTAAGAGAATGAGACAAACAAAACAAAACAAATAAATTGTTGACCTTCTTTGCAGAAATCAGTCCAATGCTAGGCCTGTTCCAGTCTGTGAGGGAAGAAACTTCGTGCCCGCCCCTAAGTTTCTGCTTCTTTGGGCACTTGCTTTTCTGGATTCCTCAGAAAATATCAGCTGCTAATCTAACTGATAGGGTCTAGACCCATGGAATGCAGCCAACTTTTAGGAATTATTTTTTAATTTTGTTTAAAATGTCTGCTAATGGAAAGGATATAGTAAGTTATGTACAACTAATTCTTTCATAAACAAAGGTTTTTGTTTTGTTTTGTTTTGTTTTTTGGTCTTTTTGAGACAGGGTCTCCCTGTAGTCCCAGCTGGCCTGAAACTCACTATGTAGAGCAAGCTTGCCTTGCACTCACAGAGATCCACCTGCCTCTACTTCCCCAGTGCTGTGATTAAAGGCATGCACCACCACGCCCGGCAATAACCAAAGCTTTTGTTGCTTGTTTTGGTTTATATGGTTGGTCCCATGATAAGTGTACATAGACATGGAACCGCCCACCAACCAAGACAGTTTGGAAACCTGTGTCTTATGCATCTAATGAGTTCTCTGTTACTACCATGTAATGTTCCTGTGCCTCCACAGTCAGGTCCTGGTGTAGTCCAGAATGGGTAATTCATTGATAGAAGGGAGTTTGCCCAAGCAGGGACCAGGTGTCTGAAACCAGAGCTCGGTTTCAAGTGCCTGTCTCCTGGAACACCAGGGTGGGGCCCTGCTGGCCCTAGAATTCCTTTGATCTATGGATTAAACATCCTGGGAGAGCATTCACTTGTCACATGTTAGTGTTAGATTGTTTCCTTGCTTTTAGCCTTTTCACGGGCAAATGCTAAGTGATTTTAGACCAACCTGGGAAATTGTATTTTCCCATCAGAGCCTGCCACGCCGCATTTCTTTGACATAAGCACATTCTGTAAAACTAGCTTTTCCCAGGCTTTGACTCACAAGCTATTTTTCTCCATATCTATATATCTACGTATCTATCTGTCTATCTGAGCCTGTACAAAGAATTCTATCTCTTCTATCAATCTAGCCATCATCTATCTATCTACCCCTCTCTCCATCCCTCTTGCTTCCTCGCCCTTTAATAAAGAAGACTTTACTAAGAGAACTTGCATGATGTGTGCCTAAAGAATCCTTTATGGTAAATGGAGGCTCAGTGGTCTGAGCCTTTCCCAGGGAAACTTTGCCCAAGCAAGTTTCCTACACAGCCACCCCCCCCACCCCTGCCATCTCTCCAGAGGCTCAGGGAGGTCAGAAGTGGAAAATGGGGCTCCCACAAGCTCCTATGGATGGCACCTGCCCTCCTGAGCCACTGTAGCAAATAAAACAGATTTCATTTCTTTCAAGCCCATAGATGCACATGTAGTAATAAACGCAGATACAGGTGGTGTGGATGCAGCCTGATATACATTTTCACGCGTCTTCTGAGGCAGACAGCATCTCTAGTATCATTTTGCCACTGCTCCTTGTCTATAGCTACTTTAGTAAAAAAAAAAAAAACTCTGAAGATGGATCATGACTAATGGACCTGCTCCTCAGCTGAACTTGCTATAGGCCAGCAGCCTCCAGATCCTATCAGAACATACAGATCCAAGCTATGGAACCCACGGGGCCAGACCTTGCTGGGAGAGACCAGTAAGGAACCCATGTGCTACCAGTTTCTCCTCCCTCCTATTGGTTCATGGATGGTTTTTTTTTTTTTGGTCTCTCAAGACAGGGTCTCCCTGTAGTCCCAGCTGGCTGGAACTCACTCTGTAGACCAGGCTGGCCTTGAACTCATAAAGATCCACCTGCCTCTGCCTCCCAAGTGCTGGGATTAAAGGCGTGCGCCACCACGCCTGGCTTCATGGATGGTTCTTATCCAAGGGTGAAATCAAGACATTATAATGGTCAAAGCTAAAGGGGGAGAAAAGTCACAGGAGAATGATAGGCAGCTCGGTGAGAAGGGAGGGAGGTGCCAGAACCCCCAGGGTTTGGTTTTCAGTGCACACTAACTACTAGGAAGAACCGGAGGTGAGGTGCTGGAGACATAGCACTTTCATAATGGAGCAAGGCTTTGGGTACAAGTCCCAGCCCCGCAGATGTGTGGCAGTCTCCTCTGCATTAAAACATTCCCTCTAGGACAGGGAAATGCTCGTGAAACTCAGGAGGAAACTTTGGAAGAACAAATACTTGGAAGATTCTCAAGGGTCCTTCCTCAATAGTGCAAAAAGGAGTGAACAGGGAAGGGGCTGGAGAGACAGCTGCTCCTGCAGACTACCTGGGTTCAATTCCCAGCACCCACGGGTGACTAACGACCACCTGCAACTCCAGGAGATCTGGTGCCCTCCTCTGATCTCTGCGGGCACTGCACAAGATGGGGGCACTTACACGCATGCAGACAATACACCCATACACATAAAATAAAAATTATTAATAGTAATAATAGATCAATAATAAGAAGGAGTACCAATGGCTAGGGGAGGAGACTCTGACCAGCGGAGCTGCAGAGGAGATATTTCTCTGACTGCAGCTGCCCGTACAGAGAGCTCCAGGGTCGGGGTGAGCTTCGTGCTGAGGGAGCTTTCTGTAGAGTTGCCCCAGCTCCAGCAGGTAACCTCTCACTCATCCTCGTATTACAAGCCCTGTTGGACATTGGTTTTTCCTGGGGAAAAGTCTGTCACACGATGATAAAACAAATAGAAAAGAAGGCAGGGCTTAAAAGTACAGGTGCTCAGGCACTCAGAGAGTGGAAAAACAGGAGAAAAATTGTGATTTTTTTTTAAAGCATCCCAGGTGGTTCTCTTGAACAGCTGGAGTCGGAACTGCTGTTCTAAGAGCTGGTGGTGTTCAGTATGTGAACCCCTACATGTGGCCTCAACACTTACTCAGCAACAGGCCCCATCTCTACCGTATGGTTCATGACAATATCGAACTAGGCCCTAGAGTTATATAAGCAGATGTACCCCATATTTGTCATTGGTTAAGCTATCTATATGTTCCAGTGAAAACAAACCCACCCCCTTGCAATTGGTGAATCAGTTTAAAGAGATCTTCAGGGAAGGTCCTGTACATAGCAGCCTTTATGTATTAGCATTTGAGAAGCAGGATGTGTTGTCGACCCCAGGCATATTTCTAGGGGCTCCAAGAAGGCCTGAGGCCTTCAGGAGACTTGCTCAGTTCCTTTGCCCTGAGGAAGCTTCCTGCACTAAGTCAAAAGACCTTTTGATTTGAAAATGCATCTCTTCAGTGGTATCTGAGAGGAAGGATGATTGATTGGTATGGGAAGGCAGGCAGGAAGAAGGAATCCAGATGCAAGGGGGTTATTCTTCCAATGAAGTCTGTCACAATTCTGAATGAATCAGGACTACCATCTACACCATGACTAATGGGGCTGCTTCGGGGAGTTCCCGGTGAACCGAAACTCACAGTGTCTCTGTATTTAATGAAGTTGAAATTCATGTTATCCCAGTCTGACTTCATCTTCTCCAAGTTTTTCTCCAGGGAATATTCCTTACTGGCAGCTGTACCAATGGGCTCCAACCTGAGGGGCGAAAAAAGCAGCATCAACAGGAGAGGCCGAGAAAACCATCCAAGAAGGAATTTTCGCTGCCTTAAGAGAACGTCAAAAAACCTTTCGTTTCACTAAAATGGTCACTCTAAGATTTGTCATCCACTTTCGGTGTGTGCCAGGGCTTCTCAGTCTGAGGACTAGTGACTTTGGAGGCTCTGCTCTGAGTTGAATAGTTTTTCTCAAAATTTACATTAAAGTTCCAATCCCCAGTCCCTGAAAATATGTATTTGAAGAGTCTTTAATGAGGTAATTATGTTCAAATGTGGTCATGAGGGACCCTAAACCAGTAGAACTGGTCTTTTTTGTTTTGGTCTTTTCGAGACAGGGTCTCCTTGTAGCTCCAGCTGTCCTGCAACTCACTCTGTAGACCAGGCTGGTCTTCTTATAAGAGATCAGGACAGCCACATACTGATAGAGGACCACATGAGGACATGGGAGAAAACAGCTACGTGCCAATGAGAGAGGCTTCACAGAACAGTCCTATTGACCTCCATCTTCACAGAACAGCCCTATCGACCTCCATCTTCACAGAACAGCCCTGTCAACCTCCATGTTCACAGAACAGCCCTAGCAACCTCCATCTTCACAGAACAGCCCTGTCAACCTCCATCTTCACAGAACAGCCCTATCGACCTCCATCTTTATAGAACAGCTCTATCGACCTCCATCTTCACAGAACAGCCCTTTCGACCTCCATCTTGGACTTCACAGAACAGCCCTATTGACCTCCATCTTGGACTTCAAGCCTCCAAAATTATGGCAAAGTAAATGTCTGTGGTGTAAGCTACTCAGTCTGTGACACTTTGTAATAGTGCCCCTAACACATTAGCATAGGCTGGTGGTGAGGTTCAGCAAACAGCACCTCAAAACATGGTATTTCACTATGCTAAGGACACTGAAGGCAAGGAGATCAGAAAGTTCCAGAAGAAGCCTCACACTCTGAATTCTTCCTGCCCTCTTCTTCCTTCCCCCCCCCAATAAGTCATAGAACCCAAACTCTTCTTCCTCAAGCCTTCTTCCTGTATGTTCCTTGAGAGCTTTCATAGTCTGTTTCAGTTTGCTTAAAATCCTTTTGTCTAGCCACATTTCCACAGAGCTATCCATTCTTTAGAAATCAAAGAATAAGGGCTGGAGAGATAGCCTAGCGGTTAAGAGTGCCGACCGCTCTTGCAGAGGACCCAGGTTCGATCCCCAGCACCCACGTGGTAGCTGAGAACCATCTGTAACTCCAATTCCAGGAGACCTCCAGCCGACACCCTCTTCTGACCTCTGCGGCATTGCATGACACTGGTGCACAAACCTACATGCAGACAGTACATCCATACACATAAAATAAATAAATAAATAAATAAATAAATAAATAAATAAATAAATAAATAAGATATTTAAAAAAAAAAGAAATCAAAGAATAAATGTGCCTGATCTTATCTGATCTCAGAAGCTAAGCAGGGTCCGGCCTGGTCAGTGCTTGGATGGGAGAAATAAAAGAATAAAACTAGGTTTTCTGGGGCTGGAGAGATGGCCTAGTGGTTAAGAGTGCCGAATGCTCTTGCAGAGGACCTGGGTTAATCCCCAGCACCCACGTGGCGGCTGAGAACTGTCTTTAACTCCAGGTCCAGGGGAATCCGATACCCTCTTCTGACCTACGCGAATGCAGCATTGCACGACACGGGTCCACAAACCTACATGCAGACAATACATTTATAAACATAAAAAAAAAAACCCTAGGTTTTCTCTGGGAATTTGTGTCTTCATTTTGGAAGGTTCCCAGGTCTTGTAACTTTCATTGGATTCATTTGCTATGCTTTCTTTTGTTAGCCTATTCCACTGGCTATAGGGTGCTAGATATGAACTTTCTGGTGGGTGAGAAGGAGATCACACCCTTTCTGCCCATGCTGGATAATTCTTTGTCATGGGAGGTTCTTCTATGCATGGTGGATGTTTGGCACTTTCCCTAACTTGTCTACTAGCTGCCAATGCCAAGACTTCTCAACTTCATCCCCACCGTGGGGTATAAATGTAATGTGATGGGCTGGAGAGATGAATCAGTGTTTAAGAGCACTGGCTGCTCTTGCAGAGGATCTGGGTTCAAATTCCAGCACTCACATGGCAGCTGACCACTATCTGTAACTCTAGTTCCAGGGGATCTGATGCCCTCTTCTGGCCTCCGAGGGTGTTGCATGACATGGTTGCACTTAAAAGGAGGCAGGAGTACACTCATACATATAAAATATAAACAATAAAATAAATGTAACATGAGCCAGATGTGTAATTTAAAAATTTCCAGTAGCCACATTATAAGAGACATAAGAAACAGGTGAAATCAATGACAATATTTTATTTTATTTAACTTACTCTATCCAAAATATTATCATTTCAGATAATGAATATTGTCAGCTATTTGCATTCTCTTTTGCTTGCCAAGTCTTTGAAATCTAGCCTGTATTTGCAACTTCCGGTCCCTTAGACTCAGACCGGTTCCATTCCAAGGGGTCCGTAGTGGCATTGGTTAGAGACGCCTCGGGGAGGGAAAGCCCAGATTGCTGCATTTACCCCCATAATTTGACCAGCAATCTGGTGAGGCCCAAGATCACACATTATTAACTAGATCTCACATGATGGAGATGGAGCAGCTCTGGGTGCCACACTCTAGGAACCCATGAGAACCTCACTAGAGCTGATGCAAGTTGTCTAACAGTCTAGCCACAGTTACATAAAATCCCCCTTGAAGAAAGAATGGAAAGTGAATGAGGCTCTGAATAGCTTTGATTCTAAAAAGAGCAATTCAGGGACTAGGACGAGAGCTCATACAGTAAAGTGCTTGCCATCCAAGCATGAGGACGTGAGTTAGAGCCCCAGCACCCAGAGATGAGTGATGGTATGCTCTTGTAATCCTAGCACCAGAAATGGAGACAGAAAGTTTCCTGGAACTTGCTGGCCAGTCAGCCCAGCTTCACTGGCAAGCCTATGGTGAGGTCCTAGTGAGAGACTGGTCTCAAAATGAGGTAGATGGCACCTGAGACATAAGCCCAAGGTTGACCTCTGATCTCACTTGGTCAACTACACCTGTGCACACACATTTGCACCCTCACACTCACAAATATGCACACACTCTCCCAACAGCAACAACAACAAAAAGCAAATAGAAAGAAATAAAAGTAGCTATTCAGATAAAAGTTCCAGGGATACTTGGAAAAGGAGAGAAAAAGAAAAAGAGACCATTTGTTGCAGGCGATTCATGGGGTTTTAGAATATGGAGGGTTGCTTATAATTTGTTGTTTATTTTAGGAAGAGGAAACCCAGGCCCCGGAACACTGAATGGTTGGGATGAATCTCAGGTTCAAAGGCTATTCATTTTTAGCTTCCCTTTGAAATAAAACCCCCTACAATTTCAAGTCCTAACTTATCACAAGCTCTGTAGCAGGAAAAGAGATCTTTGCTAGAAATAAGTAAGCTGAAGTGGGGGTAATTAATGGTCTTAATTCACCTTGAACTAGAAAGAGACAAATCATGTGTGTCACAGCGGGACCTTATAGACCTTTGGACCAAAAATCCTCAAGAAAGGAGGGCGGACTTACTTGTCAACAAATTTGCCAAATCCGAATTCCAACATGTTTGCAAGGCAAGTTGTCTCTGTTGGTTTTATTTCATAACCAACAATGTCACTGATCTGGAAAGGAAAGAGGAAGACAAGTGTTTATTCATTTATTTTTATTTTATGTGTATGAACATTTTGCTTTTTTATTATTTTTTATGTGTATGAATGTACTGTCTTCATGTAGGTTGGTGCACCCATGTCGTGCAATGCTGTGGAGGTCAGAAGAGGGCGTCAGATTCCCCTGGAACTGGAGTTAAGACAGTTCTTAGTCACCATGTGGGTGCTGGGAATCGAACCTGGGTCCTCTGCAAGAGCAGTCAGTACTCTTAACCACTGAGCCATCTCACCAGCCCCAACATTTTGCTTTCATGCATATAAGTGCACCCGTGTCAGGCAATGTCTGCAGAGGACAGAAGAAGGCATCGGGTTGGATCCCCTGGAACTGGAGTTGCTGATGTGAACCCAGGCCGTCTGCAAGAGCAGCCAGTGCTCCTAACTTCGGAACCATCTCTCTAGCCCTGAAAACAAGTGTTTACTGTCTAAGATACTCCAGTAGAACTTCTGTAATGATGAAAAATTCTTCATCTGGACTATTCAGTACTGTGGCCACTAGACCCAGAAGGATGTTGAGCATGAAAAATGTGGCTGGTGGGACTGATAAACTGAATTTTCATTGTTCGAGCTATTTTAACTAGCTCAAATTTAATTAAATGTCCTCATGGAACTAGTGGTTATTGAAGTGGACTTTTCAGATTTAGGAGGCAAGCTAGAACTACACTGGATATGGTTTCTCTAGAGTTGGTTTCCCTGACCATTTGTGAATACCTCAGATGGGGACCAGGTCTGGATTGTACTTGAAGGACCTATGTAAAACATGGTCAGCAGTCCAAGCAGTTAGTATTGCTGAGTGAAGGAAGGAGGTTTTGTCAAACATTCCTTCCAGTGCTGTGACCCGAGGCTACTGGGAAGTAGGAAGGAGTCCGCTTAAAATAACCTTCCCAAACTGGGTTTGTAATCCCAGCTACTCAGGAGGCGGAGGAAGGAGGACCACAACTTCTAAGCCTTCCTGGGCTATGAAGTGAATTCAAGGCTAGCCTAGCCATCTTAGTGACATCCTGACTCAAAATTACAAACAAATCAAAGAGCAGGATGACGGTTGAATGTTTACCTAGGTATGATCCCCAAGGCTGCAAAAACCAAACCAAATCAAACCACCCAACAAAACAACACATAGTCCTCCCTTCCTCTCCAGTGGGCCTGCTTGGTAGAAATGCCCCTGATGTGAGCACCCTCCTAGGCTCTTCAGTGTGGACAGTCCTAAGAAAGGTCCCAGTGAAAGCTCTGGTGGCTTTTGAAAGATCTGCGTCCCCTTGTGCAAAAGAGGAGATGAGGGCTAAAGCAGAAATGGGGGTCTATGTACAAACCTCAATGGTTGCTAATTTTGTGCCTATTAGGCCACCATAGGATTGGAAAATACCAGAGCAGGAAGGAGCATGGGGCTGTGCTGCATTCTGTCTCACCTGCTGTCTGCAGTACCTGATATTTAGTAAGTACCAAGAGGTGTGTATGGAGTAGAAGCCATACGAAACCAGAAAACTCAAATGGCTTCCAATCTGGGTTTTGGGAACATCTTGAGGACCAGAATGGTAGTAGAAATAATAAAGATAATAAAGTTAAGGGCTTGCTATGAACTGTCTTGTTTCTAGAGCTTATTTTATTCCTACAACACCATGTGGAAGAGGCTAATGCATTATTATTCCCACTTTCCATATAAGGAATCTGATATAATTGAATTATCTTGTTTAAGACTCTCCAGCTCGGATCTAATTCTGACTCCAAAGCTATTATCTATCATACTCTGATGTCTCTTTCAGGTCTTCTAGTACAGTTTGAATTTTACACTGAGCAGCTCTAGAAAGTACAACCTGTGGTCTAGTGGGCAAAAACAGCATTTGGCTGTTGTATGGTGCTGAAGTCTCTACAAGTATCTCTGATAGATTTGGTCTTTCATTTATTCTTTAATTTCTTTTACACTTATTTGTTTGTTTAATGTTTATTGTATACAGCTATGTGTCATGCAACATGTGTGGAAGTCAGAGGATAACATGCAGGAATTGTCTCTTTCCTTCCACCACATGAGTCCTGGGGATGGAACTCAAGTCGTCGGTCTTGGTGGCAAGTGCCTTTACCACTGAGCCATCTTGCTGACTCCACTTTTATACAAGAAAACACAGCCAAGAACAATGCTCTGAGCCTCTCAGAGAGTAAATTATATAGCTAGAGCTTGCCATGATACTTGGCCTATAGTCAGGACTACTGGAGATTGATAGTTAATTTTAAAGATTTTTAAAAAAAATGTATATCTGCCCAAGTGTATATATGTATACCACATGTGTGCAGTGGCTGTGGAGGTCAGAAGAGGGTGTCAGATACACAGAATTGGAGTTACAGGCTGGCTGTTGTGGGTGCTAAGAACTTGACTTGGGTCTTCAGCAAGACAGCTGGGGCTCTTAACCACTGAGCCATCTCTCCAGCCCCTGTAGTTGTTGTCTTTCTTTTCTTTTCTTTATTTCTTCTTTCTCTTTCTTTCTTCTTTCTTCTTTCTTTCTCTTTCTTTCTTTCTTTTCTTTATTTCTTTCTTCTTCCTCTTCTTTATTCTTTCTTCTTCTTCTTCCTCTTCCTCTTCTTTCTTCTTCCTCTCCTCCTCCTCCTTATCCTTCTCCTCCTCCTCCTCCTCCTCCTCCTCCTCCTCCTCCTCCTTCTTCTTTTCAATTAGAGAGATTGCTGAGGCATTTGGTCCTCTAATTCTAAGAGCCTCTTCCCATGTTGTCTTTGTCACCACTAGCCCCTCATGACTATTGAGCACCTGAAATATATCTAGTCTACAATGATATGGGCACGGCCTCTGAAATTTCACTTGGGCGGTGAGTCTCTGGGCTTTCTGAGGAACTGAAGACAGATCCTCCTTGCAGACAACTGAGCCTCTCATGTATCAAGACCCCTGTGTTTCTGGGAAGATCAAAATATTCCTAACTATGGTCTTGGGGGCCCTCTTGAAAGCGATATATGTGTTGTCAGATTGGCTCCTTCCAGGGACCTGTCCTGGGCACAGTTCTGAGAGAGGAATCTGCCTGTGTTGATCCAACCAAAGCCCCACTCCACACAGCAATTTTCTGGTAGGGAATGTTTCAGGGCCACTGTTAGCCCTTGAGTGTGATAATACTTTAGAAATACAGTGAGTTTCTTTTTTCACATTGCACTTGTCACCCTCACACTTGGCTGTTTATAGAATTCCTACCTATTTTTAGAGGGGATGTTTCTCATTCTCATTTCTAGGCTCAACAAGCTGGAAGAAGAGCACAACTTGCTTCCTGGTTTGTCTGTTTGAGAAAAGGTCTCTGTACCCCAGTCTGGCTTGGTACTCATTCTGTATCCCAGGTTGGCCTCAAATGTATGATGATACTCCTGACTCAGCTTCTCAAATGCTGGAATTATGGGAGTGTGCCACCATGCCCAGTTTGTAAAACTACTTCTGAACCTAGCCTATTTGACTGTGAAAACCACACCAAAGGCATTCTGCACAGGATTCAGCTGCCATCATTTTCAAAGGCCCAGGGAAAGATGGGACATTCTTATTGTGTGTGTGTGTGTATGCTAGTAGTAGGAACAAATCAAAGCTGTTCCATTGTGATTTAATAGCTCATCACCCTTTAGGACCTCCATCAGCAAAATTATTTACTTAGGAAAACTGACAAGGAGACTGTTTGTAGCCACTGGCTAAAATATTCTACCAGCAGAGGGGTTCCCTCCTCCCCCCAAAGATCAACTTGTTCATGAGACAGGATGTCCATCCTATAGTCTACCATCCATCCTTAGTCCACCTGTTCCCTTCCTACAGAAGACCATCATGCCCATTATAATCTCCTTGCCCTAAAGTAAATAGTCCTTTCAGCAGAAGAAAGCCTCCTGCCTTCTCAAGAGCTCCCAGGACCAGGTATGGGTTGGACTACACCGGGAGGGGGAGGGGGGCAATGAGAAGCACCTGCTGCCAGTGTCGTTCCTTCATCCCTGGGTTGCAGGAAATGTTGAGGATGGGTAAGTGCTGCTTGAACTTTCCAATCCTCAACTTGACATTCTCTGCTAAGCGTCGAGGTGCAGGCACGTCGGCCAAGGTCTTCATCAACTTGTACATTGTCCTCCACATAGTCTCAACCTCCTCTGCAATGTCTTTAGCATTCAATAAAAAGAGGGGGCCTGAAATAAAAAGAAGGGTCAGACTTACAATGTAGATGTTTGTTAGGTGTGTTTTTATTTCCCTGGACTTGAGAACAGCAGCAGGTGTGTTGGAATAAGCTTAGGCTCTGGGGTTAGGCCTGGATTTGAAATCTCTGTTAGCAAATAAAGCCTTGTCTAATCTTCAGTACTGTCACTAGTAATACAGGTAACAATGGACACCCTGGAGGGTGATGTTGAAGCAAAGTGAGAGGGTATAAATAAAGTGGCATGTAATGGCTATACACTCGGGGCCGCAGTTGTTCAATTATATATTTTATATGTATGAGTGTTTTGCTCACATGTAAATGCACTCATGCATGCATTGCTCATGGAGTCCAGAAAAGGGCAACAGATCCCATGGAACTGAAATTAGCTGCCATTTGAGTGCTGGGAACTGAGTCTGGATCCTCTGCAAAAGCAGCCAGTGCTCCTAACCACTGAGCCATGTCTCCAGCTCCTCCAATACTTTAAAATGCCATCTCGGTACTATCAAAAGGGTTAGTTAGATTTTGTGAAATAACTAGAGAATGGGAGCCTTTAGAGTTCTGAGATCATTAATATAAGTTTGAAATTATTATTTTTTTAATTTTATTTACTTTTTATTTTTTTAATTTTATTTATTTTTGTATGTGTATAAGTGTACTGTCTACATGTAGGTTTATGCACCTGTGTCGTGAAATGCTGTGGAGGTCAGAAGAGGGTCTTGGATTCCCCTGGAACTGGAGTTCTCCTGGAATTGGAGTTACAGATGGTTCTCAGCCACCATGTGGGTGCTGGGGATCGAACCCAGGTCCTCTTCAAGAGCAGTCAGTGCTCTTAACTTCTAGGCTATCTCTCCAACCCCCAAATTTTATTTACTTTTTAATGTGTATGAATTTATTGTCTGCATGCAGGTTTGTGCACCCGTGTCGTTCAATGCCGCAGAGATCAGAAGAGGGTCTCAGATTCCCCTGGAACTGGAGTCAAAGATGGTTCTTAGTCGCCATGTGAGTGCTGGGGATCGAACCCGGGTCCTCTGCAAGAACAGTCGGTGCCCTTAACTGCTAGGCCATTGCTCCAGCCCCATGAAATTATTACGTTTTTTAAATAGGGGCTCACTGGGTAAAGTACTTGCTGCACAGGGATGAGGCCCTGAGTTTGGATCCTCAGTATCCATGTAAAAGAGCAGGGTTCGATGGTGTGTCTCTGTCGCCTCAGACTAGGGGAGGGGTGGGGGCAGTTAGCTTGTGGGGGTTGTTTGATAAGCCACTCTAGTCAAGAGCAAGAGCTCCAGGCTCAGTGAGAGGCCCTGTCACAGAAAATAAAAAATAGGGTGGGCATGGTGGCACATCCCTTTAATCACAGCATGTGTGTGTGTGTGTGTGTGTGTGTGTGTGTGTGTGTGTGTATGTGTGTGTGTGTGTGTGTGTGTGTGTGTGTGTGTTTAGGACAGAGATGTATTTTGGGTATCTTTCCTGATCACTCTCCAACTTTTTCTATTTAATTTTTTTATTTTTGGGAACTCACTATGTAGAGCAGACTGGCCTTGATCTTACAGAGATCCACTTGCCTCTACCTTCTGAGTGCTAGGATTAAAGGTATGTGCCACCAAGCCTGGCTCTAAGAATACTTTTTTAAAAAGATGAAAATAGGGCTGGAGTGATGGCCTAGTGGTTAAGAGCACCAACTGCTCTTGCAGAGGACTGGGGTTCGATCCCCAGCACCCACATGGCAGCTGAGAGCTGTCTTTAACTCCAGTTCCAGGGGAATCTGACACCTTCTTCTGACCTCCACGGCATTGCATGACATGGGTGCATAAACCTACGTGCAGACAATACATTCATACACATAAATAAATAAATAAATATTAAAAAGAAGATGAAAATAGCACCTCGGTGTGGTGGCTCATGCCTGGTCTACATAGTGAGTTTCAGGCCAACTGGGGCTACAGGGAGACCCTGTATCAAAAAGACAAAGAAAAAAGATGAAAATAAAACACTGTCTTAAACATCCAACCAGCAAACAGTTTTCAGTATTGTACATCTCCATGTCTGTTAGGGTGTGAGAAATGGATATGCTCAAACATTGCTAGAAGAATTAATTAAAACATAACTTTTCGAGAACACAGCCAAAGCCTGCTTTTAGATATGAATAATTTGGGGGCTGGAGAGATGGCTCAGTGGTTAAAAGCACTGGCTGCTCTTGCAAAGGACCTGGTTTTAGTTCCCCACACCCACATGGTGGCTAACAACTGTCCACAACCCCAGTTTTAAGGATCTGATGCCCTCTTCTAGCTTTCACAGGTATACATATATGCGGTGTATTTACATATATGTAGGCAAAACACTCATACACATAAAGTTTAAAAAATTTTAAGTTTGAATAATTTTTTGTAACATGTTCTTTTGGATCTTATGAATCTGTATTAAAAAAAGAACTATAAGGGCTGGAGAGATGGCTCAACAGTTAAGAGCACTGAATGTTATTACAGAGGGCCTGGGTCTGATTCCCAGCACCCACATGGTGGCTAACAACCATCCATAACTCTAGTTGGAAGGGATCTGACACTCTCTTCTGACCTCTCTGGACATCACATGACATGGGTGCACTTACATACATTCAGGCAATACACTCATACACATAACATAAAAATAATAAATAAAATATTTAAAAAGAAAAGTATAAATAAAGGGGGCAGTGATGCTAATCAAAATACATTATGTACATGTGTAAAACTGTCAAAGAATAAATTAAAAATTATTTTGGAAAAAGAAAGCAATCATAGTTGCCTCCAGAGAGTTGGCAGCTGTGAGCATGTCTTTTCTGGAAAAGCTTTGTTACAAATGGAATCTTGCATAACCTTGTAACAAAGTTAATCTTATCTTTTGAGATTATTCAATATTATCTGTTTGTTTACAGTGTAAATAATCTTACTATGTCTTGGGTTTCTTTTGTAAATTAAATATGGAGTTTTAATTCCTCATGAACCTTCTCTGCTTCTGACCCAGAATAATTGTGTGTGTGTGTGTTGTGTGTGTGTGGCATGCATGTGCACACACTGGGGGAAATACCAAGCACTGAAAGCAACAAATTTTCCCCTGCTTATGTTGCAAACAACAGGTGGGATTAGACTGATATCATCTGTTTGTGGTTGTGTGTACTGTTGTAGGTCAGTAGGGTCTCAGAAAGGGAAAATATCTGATAAGACAAGTTCTCTTTTTGTTTCTGATGTACTGTGTCAGTAAGTAGAAAGCCCTTTGTTCAAAAGGAACAGTTCTTTTGTGTGTGTGTGTGTGTGTGTGTGTGTATGAATGTACTGTCTGCATGCAGGTCTGTGCACCCGTGTCGTGCAAATGCCGTGGTGGTCAGAAGAGGGCGTCGGATTCCCCTGGAACTGGAGTTAAAGACAGCTCTCAGCCACCATGTGGGTGCTGGAGATCAAATCCCGGTCCTCTGCAAGAGCAGTAGGCACTCTTAACCGCTAGGCCATCTCTCCAGCCCCAGTTCTGCAGGCTGGAGAGATGGCCTAGTAATTAAGAGCACCAACTCCTCTTGCAGAGGACCTGGGTTCAATCCCCAGCACCCACATGGTGGCTGAGAACTGTCTTTAACTCCAGTTCCGGGGGAATCTGATGCCCTCTTCTGACCTCTGTAGCACTGCATGACATAGGTGCACAGACCTACATGTAGACAGTACATTCATACGCATAAAAAATAAATTTTAAAAAAAGTATTTAAAAAAACAAAAACAAACAAAAAACCAAAGGGAACAGTTCTGAGAGAAATCAGAAGGAACAAGTTCTCAGAACATTTTGGCTCCCTCCTGATTCTGACCCCCAAGGGGTCAGATGGTCTTTGTTCAGGCACTGCTGTAATGTGGCATCTCTCCTCTGCAGGCAGTGAGGATGTCTGTCCCGGTTGTTTGTCATTTTAAAGCACTAGAAATAAGCCTCAGGATATTTGATTTTATCCTCTCCTTTAAACATTCTGCACAGAGGACAACATCCATGGCTTTAATCATAATCTACACATCAGTGATTCTCCAGTATAAGTCTCCTGCTCCAAACTCAGCTCCTAAAACCCACACTGACATACTCAACTAATAATTAATATTCCCATGTGGATGTGTGAAAATAACTCAAACTCAGTTTATTCAAGTTGAACACACAACTAACTTGTCCCTTCTCTGTTTAATAAGACAAAACCCATCACATTTCCTGAGCCCCAAATCTGAAAGTCACCCAAAGTTCTTCCTTCTTCCTCCTTGCCTGTAGGTCAGATGATATATGTCATCAAGTTCTGTTTGTTCTACCTACATAATGTCCCTAGACTCCAAAGCCTAGAGTAAGAGGTAGTTGGTGTGAGCCTGTGGTGCTCTGGCCCCTTTGTAAAGCGGTACCACACGGGACATATTCTTTTAGTTTTTCTCCATTTGCTTCTTGGTGTCATCACCAGACCTAACCTCTGTGGATGATTAAAACATATTTTATTTTCATATATTTTATATGTATGAGTGTATTGCATATATATATA
>VZQC01008130.1:1710158-1778516 GCA_009823505.1 Rhizomys pruinosus
TATATATATATTTTGTGTTTTTGAGACAGGGTCTCCCTGTAGCCCCAGCTGTCCTGGAACTCACTCTGTAGACCAGGCTGGCCTTGAACTCACAAAGATCCACCTGCCTCTGCCTCCCACATGCTAGGATTAAAGGCATGTGCCACCACGCCCAGCCACCAGCATGTGCCTCTGCTGCCACCACCACCACCGGCAAGAACAATTTAAGGGTGTTAATTTTCAAGTGACTTGATTCGTATTCTATTTCTAATTGCACTCTGTGGAAAGCAGCATCTGATGTGCTCCTGTTGCCCAAGCCTGTGTAATTAATTGGTCCCTTGAGTTTGGACTAAATGTGGTAATTCAGTTCTTATAAACAGAATGGCCAAACGGACAGGGAGTCATCTCCAGGACACTCCAGGTTCACAGAAAGGCCAATTTATGTCTTGATTGTTCTTTCTCTCACTCTCTCTTGTGCTGGAAGGAAGGTAACAACTGTGTTTTCAACTCTCCTGTGGAGAGGCCCATGTGCCGAGGAGCAGAGCCAAGGGCCCATAAGGAACTGGATCCTGGTAATAAGCATGGCAGCAGGCCCAGAGTTAGCTGTTCAGCCAGTGAAGCCCTCAGGCCAGTCCGCAACCTGGGCTGGCATTTTGATTTCAACTTCACAAGAGACCTGATGCCAGAGACATAAAGCTGCTCCACAGACACTGCGAGATAATGAATCCTTACTGTTTTAAGCTGCTATCTGTGTTCTGTGTAGTAGATAACTAAAATAGACTCTTAATTTCTGCTCTTTAGAATTTTTTTGAGCATGACACACCTGCACAACACACACACACACACACACACACACACAGAGATGAAAATGGAAAAGGCAAACTAATACAAAGAGAAAGGAATTGGAGTCAGCCATGTTAATAGGATATTATCAAAAATATTAAAGGCATGGTGGCCCATGCCTTTAATCCCAGCAGTTGGGAGGCAGAGGTAGGCAGATCTCTGTGAGTTCAAGGCCAGCCTGGTCTACAGAACAAGCTCTAGGTCAGCTGGAACTAAAGGAACTAAAGCTGGAGCCCTGTGTCAAAAAGACCAAAAAAAAAAAAAAAAACAAACCAAAAAACAAAAAACAAAAAAAACCCCAAAACCTACATATAGTTAAAGAGATGTATGTAGATATGTAGATATATAGATACATAAAATTGGTTCAAAGATGGTTTCTTCGATAGGTGAAAGAACTCAAAGATGATTCTTATATATAAATTCTTATATATGAATCACACAACTTAGCGCATAATTAAAATAGATGAATTAAGTTCATAATGGAGGTGAGCAACCTTGTATGTCCCTCACTCTCTTTCTGTATATGTAATATCAATACAAAAACACCATCTCACCTTACAGAGGATAAGACATTTTTTTCTGGAGCCAAAAATGAGTGATTGTGGCACATGAACATGATTCAGATTAACTATGTGTTCCAAACCGGTAACGGTTTGACAGCGTTTTTATAGTAGCAGAACAAAGGACACTGTTAGTCTTTTGGTTGATGGAAACTAGTGGTCTGTGAATACATTCGAAAAGGTTTCACCACTTTGTCACAAAGAAGTTAGATCAGACACGGAGGCAAGGCAAGGGCACTAAAGATAACCCAAGCTAAGTTTTAATTAGGCCCTGGACCTGCAACATTCCAGTCTTTTCTCAAGCATTGAAGTTTCAGTGAATCAGCCCTGTAGAAAGAAGGTTCAGTGTAGGGTGCCGTTTCTTCCAGGAACTTTCATACATAATAACATCTCAGGATTTTTACCTTGCAGTATAAAATAGCTATTCTTAAATGCCCATAGGGCATTAATAAAAACTGGCTATGTGTCATGCTCAAAAAAATTCTAAAGAGCAGAAATTATTTAAGAGTCTATTTTAGTTATCTACTATACAGCATACCTTTTTGCATTAGGAAATTTGTAAATACTGTACTCACTTATAAAAAAGAAAAATCTGCTAAAAGCAGTTATGAATTTTCTTAAAGGGCAATGATGTACAGACCGAGTGATCACATTAAAATATTACTATTAGCTGGGTGGGGTGGCACAGGTCTTTAATCCCCCCAAAAAAGACCAAAAAATATTACTAGTATCCTTCTTTGAAATTTCTTATAATTGCTCAGCACATTAATAGTGTCTAAGGCATGTTATATATATATGTATATATAAAATTTCATATAACAATACATTTAGAAGACTAGGTTGAGGAAAGAGCTGTACTTGGGAGCAGTAGAATCAAGAAAGGATAACTGAGGAATCAAAAGATGCTGATCAGCCACAGTTATGGAAAAAAGTAGAATTTATTTTGATGATCAAAGAAAGTACTTCAGTGAAGGGCTACTTACAGGAACAAATACAGGTAGGGTTAAAGAAACTGCTATAGTTTGAATCTGAACTGTCCCCCATGGGATGTTTAGGTTTTCCAGTTGGTGGCACTATTTTGGGAAGCGGTACACTATTTTGGCATGCAATGGAACTTTTAGAAGCCCGTGTCTGGTTGGTGGAAGGAGGTCCTAGAGGTGAAGAGCCTTTGAAAGTTACAGCCCTGCCCCCGGTTCCTGCTTTTCCTTGCTTCCTAGTAACTAGCACTGGAGGAAGCTGTTATGAACCCTGTGGCTGAGGACAGTGTGAACTGAACTGTGGAGTAACAAGGACTGCCATTTAGAGGGATGCAGATGCTACTGGCCACCCTCAAGCAGGGCAGGAGAAAAGAGAAAGCCCTTCAGTCACATTCTACTCCATTGGAGTCACACTCCATTGCCAAAGCCCAGCTTCTCAGACAGTGAGTGGGAGCAGAATGGATTACGGTGAGGTCAGACAGCTTATGGAGAACGCTTGATACCGAACCCAAAGGTTAACTGGGAACTGAGAAAAAGAGGTTGAGTTACTGAAGAAGAAACAAGACTGATTCCACAGAAAAGAGATGAACGCACAAGCGTTGCTCAGCCTACCTCATAGGATATCCACATGTTTGACATGAAGCCATAGACAGGGTAACATTCAACATTCACCTACAGGAGGCCTGCGTTTGGTGCTACCATGCTGAGCCTCTGCTGCTAAGAGGTCAGGAATCAGCTCATGGGATCAGGGATCAGGGCAGGTCACTGTACATCTTCATCTGCACTTACTGCCCCCAATTACACTTATGGTAGCATTCTTTTAAGTTTTTATTTTATGTGTATGAGTGTATTGGCTGCATGTATATATGTTAAGTACACCTGTGTTGTGCAATGCCCAATTAGGCCAGAAGAGGGTGTCAGATCCCCTGGAACTGGTGTTATGGACAGTTGTTAGCTGTCATGTGGATGCTGAGAATCAAACCTGTGTCCTCTGCAAGAGCAGCCAGTCCTCTTAACCATCGAGTCATCCCTCCAGCCCATGTACGATTATATTCTAATAGCATCCCTTGCAGTGCTTTGAAAGTTAAGAAGCATTTCTTACCCAAAGAGGTCACTGTTAAAAGGGAAGAGGAAGCTCAGAGTTTTGGAAGGCCCTACACCATGCACTGGATGCCCTGTGCGCGCAGACTTGACCTCTCATTTCATGCTTTAGCACAATGAAGTCAGCTCTCCCGCACCCTGTATTCCAGACGAAGGATGGGCTCCTGACTGTGTTTAGACAGCACGGTGGTGATATGGATTTCCAGTATAGACCAAGATAGACATTGGGAAGGTCATGAGTGACTGATACTGGATGTCCAGGGACTCCAAAAGTAATAGTGATGCAACTTGTTATATAACCAGTTTTAGCAAGAAACCACCTTTGTGTGATTTTCCATTAAAAAGTCATTGGACCCAAAGGCACGTGCTTTTGCCCAGTGTCCACCTACCCAGTGGCCTGTGCGTACGCTTCCAGAGAAACTGAAACATGTCTCGTTTTCCAGCAGTTCCATGAATCTTTAGTCTGCTGGCTCCTCCCAGCCTCCATTCCTGGCCTCTGAACTCAGCCTCCACAATCAAAGAAATGACAAATTATGATGCAGTTCCTTCATCTGACTAACAGAAAATAGCTTTGCTTCCCATGGGGTGCATAGGGACCTCTTGCATCCATTGTTCACCTTTGCTGAAAATCTAAACTGTGCTGAAACATAAATTGTAAATTTAAAAATATATATTAGGATAAGTTCTGGGCTCTGGAGATAGTAGCCACTTAGGTAGCGACAAGGTTTAGGTAGAAAAATAGACAATTTTTTATACTCCCTTGGGATCTGAGCCATCAACAAAATGGGTTTACCTTTGAACTCAAACTCCCATTCTGTGTAGAAGTCCCCTTTTTAACAACTTTTTTTTCTTTCTTATGATTATAGGGATCACAGTTAAAGTAGGGAGACAGGGCAATCAGTGTGAGTCTACATTTCATAATGAAATGTTATAACCTGGGATGCATGTGTGGTATGGTGTGTGTGCATGTGTGTTTGGCATGTGTCTGAGCATGTTTGTATGTATATGTGTGTGGTATGGATTGTGTTTTATGTATGGCATTTTATGTATCTGGTATGTGTGTGTCTTGTATGGTTTATGTGTATTGTGTATAGGTGTGTGTGATATGATACATGTGTATGTGTGGTGTATATGTATGTATATTGTTGTGTGGTATACATATCTATATATGTGTGTGGTATGTATGTTTATGTGTGGTATAGTGTGTGTATGGTGTGTCTATATGTGGTATAGTGCATGTATGTGTGGTATAGTGTGTGTTGTGGTGTATGTATGTGTATATGTGAATGTGGTGTGTGTGTGTGTGTGCAAACATCTTTATTATGTGTATGGTACATCCCTTCACATAACATTGCCAGACTTTTTAGTATGTCTGTATTTTTTTTTTCTGTCAGAGGGTTAAAGTCTTAATTTTGCTGCCAAATATATATCCATGCATTCATGTCTAGAGTAGAGCACAGCACACAGTAAAATTCCCTAATCAATTACCCATAGACACATAATGACAGAATACATGTTACAACTACAGTAGCACCACCGGGTGCAGAACAGACAACTGCTCAACCCCATACCATGCCTTTATGTCCCTGTCCTGCTATCTCCCAGATCCTGGGCTCCAGTGTAAGACTGGCAGTTTTGCTATCACAGTAAGCGGAGGCTGTTACTACACGCCACTAGGTTTGCCTTTTCTCTCTGCTCCGCCAAGTTTCAATTACTCAAGGCAGGGAGGAGAAGCATTCTCTGGGGCTGCCACAGTGAAGCAGCTTGGGAAGAACATCCCTCTGTGGGAAACAAAAGGGATTTCCCTCTACACCAACTGACTTCTACTTTTGCCCAAATGTTGCTGTGTATATTCAGGGAAGCCTCGGCAGAACCAGGAACTGGGGTGGGTGGTGGGTTAGAAAGCCTGGTCTCATTCCCAAAACAACCCTGGACTCTGCTTGTACCTTTTAATTAGGTCCATCTCTGCCTGATCCCTCTTGCTAAGGAGCAGACCTCGGCTGTTTTCAAAGACATCTTCTATCTGGTCCGGCCAGAGGAACAAGGCGCTGTTCAGTCTAATGTCCTCTCCTGCAAAAAAAAACCACATAGTGTGTTGCAGGACACTGTTCAGGATGTGAGGAACTGATTCAGAGGATAAGAGGTCAAGAGAAGTCCCCCTTCTGTGGTGCAGCAGGACCCAAATAGACTCAGTATAACTGAATGAAAGCCAATGTTGGCCGAGCACTTACTAGAGAGCATGTTAGAAGGTAGACAGTATTATCACGCTCATTTCACAAATGGAAAATGAAGTCCTGAAGCCAAGTGGTCGAGGTTCCATTGGTGGAAGCCAAACTTTAATTCTAAGTCCAGACAGTTCCACAGCCCATGTTCTAACCCCTGATTCTGGCTTCCTATGCTGGTTGTGGGAATAATCAGAAATGTGGGATGGGGATCTAGTTCCACACCTCACACTACATCATGAGATAAAGTAAGTAATAGCGTCAGTGCCAGATGCCTGCTTCTTACAGCTCTACCAATGAAAATGATGTTTCCCGTGGATTCAGGAGGTAGACAGCAACAAGTGTGTAGAATGTACTAGTGTTGTCAAGGGCACACACAGTTCCTGAACATACAGGTGGCTGGTTAGGGAGCAACTCTGCACTCCCAGTCCATGTCTTTTCCTGCTGTCAACCCACTCCAATGTAACATTATGAACCAGGCCATTTACAAGTGTTTTCAGATGGGAAATGGTTTGTTGAAAACCAGGAACTTTTCCTTTAGAATCTGATCCTTATTTCAAAACTCCAACTTGACCCAAGAAGACATTAAGGGGTCTGAGGACTTTGTTTCCTTCCAAAATATACAGAGGCATGAAAGAAAACATTCTGGCCATTCAAAGGTAGGACTGTACTAGGATTATAGATAAGTGAAATGTACCAACTTGACACAAGGATTCTGCATTTGGAAGTGACTTTTCCACAAACATCAGACACTAGATGCCAAAATAGGCTCCTAAAAACTAGCAGTCAAGTCTCTAGGTATGTATTCTTTTTGTCTGGTAAGTTGCCCGTCAGGTGCTTCAAATTTCTGTATAGGAGAGTATGACTTCATGCCTCTGACACACGGGGACACTATGAAGGCAGCTTTTCCAGAGCTGGGTACCTCCCTTCCTCAACTCCTTATTTCTAAACTATTAATAAGGAACATTTGTATACCTTACATAGAGATATGAACATACAGATGCACAATCTAGTAGAAGACTTACGGGGCAAATCTGCATAATCCATCAGGAACTCTAGCCGCTCACTTGCATCTCTGAGTTGCCTCCTGAGTTTGAACACAGTGACGTCACTGGATTCCTTTAAGTATTTGATGAGGAATACCAGCTCTGCGGTGTTGTAAGGAATCTCACTGACTTTGTCTGCGATGGTATTGTACTGATTACAAATGCTACAGAGAAAGAAATGGCCCATCACCACTACCGCCATCTAAAATGATGTTCTCATAAGACCCATCCTGCTAAGCAGATATGGTTTTTTAGCTAGGGACTAGAATATCGTTTTCCCCATTTTCCTGTCTTTGGTGGATCAATACTCATACATAGCATACTCCAGAGACAGGAACAGTAGAAACAGTGACAATATCTGACATGCCTTAGGCCCTTACGAAGTACTATGTTTCATTTTAATCATAGGCATGCATGAACTTCTTTAATACTTAAAATGACAAGAAGCGGACACTATTATTGTCCATATTTGATATTCCATCTTCATGTATGGAGAGCCCTCCATAACGAAGTTGACTGCATCACACTGAAGAGAAAATCTTTAAGAAAAACATAAGGGGCTGGAGAGATGGCTCAGTGGTTAAGAGCACCAACTGCTCTTGCAGAGGGCCTGGGTTCAATTCCCAGCACCCACATGGCAGCTAAGAACTGTCTTTAAGCTGGGCCTGGTGGTGCACACTTTAATCCCAGCACTTGGGAGGCAGAAGCAGGTGGATGTCTGTGAGTTCAAGGCCAGCCTGGTCTACAAGGTTAGTTCTAGGCTAGCTGTGGCTACAAGGAGACCCTGACTCAAAAACACCCCCCCACTTACACACAAAAAAAGAAAAGCATAAATCATCTGCTGAGAATTTAGAAACATTTTTTGACTTTAGTATTTATTGTTTTATTATATAAGTAAATATACTTATTTATTTATTCAACTTTGGTCCAAATGTAGCCTTTCACAATTTCTAACTCATGACCTTGTGAGAAACACATTTACCCTGAACAATAGGTCTACACAGTAATTTTTGTGTGTATTTCTATTAAAATGTTATGCATTTCATATAATAAATCTTAACCTTATTTAGGCCCCTCCTCAATATGCACCACCCTACCCCCTACTGGAGGTCATGTGTTCTGTCATGTATGTCAAAACCCACCAAGTCAAGATTTTGTGCCAGATGTCCCTCAATGCAAGTTCATCCACTGCACAATTAGGGTTACAGATGTGCACAGCTGCATCTGGCTTTACGTGGGTCCTGGGGATCCCCACTCAGGTCCTCACACTTGCAGGCAAGGACTTTACCCATGGAGCCACCTCCCTAGCCCCTGTGTAGCTTTCCTTGGGAGTTCACTTCACTTCTTAGGGTAAGGGTGACAGAGTTCACTCCTGTCACCCTTACCCTAGGACAGGAAAGACCTGCCAAGGCACAGTTCTAATCATGTTTCCATTTTCTGGTTGGTATGAAATATCACAGAAGTATTCTTTTCTATTTTATCTTATTTTAATGTGTGTATGTGCATGTGTGTAGTGTGCATGGCATGCATGTTTGCATGTGTGTGGGCACATGTGTGTAGGGGACACTTGGGTTTGGGAAGGCACACGTGTGTGTGTGTGTGTGTGTGTGTGTGTGTGTGTATGTGCAGGCATGTGAGGCCTGAGGTTGATGTGGGAATCATACCCAGTATCTCTTCCTCTTTATTCTTTGAGGCAGGGTCTCTCAATCAAACACAGAGCTCACGGATATTACAAGTCTTCCTCACCAGTTTACTGTGGGGATCACCTGACTATGCCTTCCCAGGCTGTAATCACAGGAGGCGGGTTCAGCACATTCCCAGCCCCAGTCCTCACAGTTGTGCAGCAAGAGCTTAACCACTGAACTCTCCAGCTCCCCAGCCCATTTTTTTTCTCATAATTTTATACCTAGTATTGGTTTCCCGGTTTACATCCACTTGATATTGAATCAGACGGTCTTTAAGATTTTGGGCTCTTTCACAAAGGTCATAATTTAAGGTCATGGCATCAAGGCAGAACATGGCCAAAGGCACAGTAATGTGCATGGATGCAATTTCATTTCTTCTGTTTTTTATGCTATTGATATTCTGTAGGAAGAAGCACAGGAAAGTAGTTTAATTGGCCTATGAGTTTCTACCCATTGCCCCTAGCTTCCCCCTTGGCCAGCACCAGTCCAATACTGAGCACTTACTGCTCAAAGAAACATACTGACTCCCCATTGGATTGACTGTAGCACACCCCACCAGTGCATCCCCTACCGTCACAAAGTCTGCAATTTCATGATGTTCTTTCAGGAATGCAGTGATGCCTTGCTCTGCCATGTTATCCAGTAAGTCATCATACTTTTTGTATACATTGAGGTATCTTCCATGTTGAAGAACAGAAATCAAACACACAAATAGAGGTCAACGAATAAGATGGGCAAGAGTGGGCATTACAACCAGACAACAGCAGGGTGTGGTGGTACATGCCTTTAATCCCAGCACTTGGGAGGGGAAGGCAGAGGCAGTCACCTGTGAGCTTGAGGCCAGCCTGGTCTACGCCGGGCTCTCCAGGCTCTCCAGGTCTACATGGGGAGATTTTGTCTCAACTCCTCCTCCCCCCACCAAAAGAAGACAATAACATTTAGGAAATGAACTCTCCCAGTGTAGTAGCACACGCCTTTAATCCCAGCACTCAGGAGGCAGAGACAGGTGGGTCTCTGTGAGCTCAAGGCCAGCCTGATCTACATAGTGAGCTCCAGGCCAGCTGGGACTAAAGGGATATCCTGTCTCAAAAAGACCAAAATAAGAAAGAAAATGAACTCAACCAGGAAGGGAAATATATGTGGCAAAACATTCAATGAAAGCCAGGCGTGGTGGGACACACCTTTAATCTCCACTCGGGAGGCAGAGGTAGGCGGATCTTTATGAGTTCAAGGCCAGCCTGGTCTACAAAGCAAGTTCCAGGATAGCTGGGGCTACAGGGAGACCCTGTCTCAAAGAGACCAAAAAAAAAAAAAAAAAAAAAGGAACTTGAAATTCAGCATCTCAGCTTCTAATTCCAATTTTATGACTTCCTTCCTGCATGAACTTAGACAAGATACTTACTTTAAAAAAAATGGGGGCTGTGGGGGTTTGGGCACAACAGACTGCAGATTGGTTTTACATGAAGGATGTTTGTACTCATGGATTATCACTTATAGCTAAAAAATGAAAAAAACTGAGAGAAAGATGCAGGACAGTTATGGCAGAATGCATGATCTGGATGGGGTGGGGGTGGGGGGGGGAGGGAAAGGGAAATATGCCTGAACTGAATTGGAAAATAATGTATGAATTGCACAAAGCATCAATAAAAATTATAAAATAAAATGAAGCTAAAAAAATAAAAAATAAAATAAATAAATAAAAAAAATCAATGTATTTGGGTTTAAGTGACTATAGTAATCCAAGATTATCATGTTTTAACTATAATAAATGATATAGAATACTTAATACTATGATGACTTACAGTATATGTGAAATAAGCATTAACACCCAGCCTTCCTTTTAGCTCAACGGTCCATGTCTAATTTTAAGATGAACATTGGGAACTAATGGTAGTTGAAATTTTAAGTTCATCTGTTTTACAGATCACATAAAAATAGCCAAATGAAGCTGGGTGTGGTAGTGCATGCCTTTAATCCCAGCATTTGAGAAGCAGAGGCAGGTGGATCAATGTGAGTTCAAGGCCAGCCCGGTCTACCATAGCAAGTTCCAGGACAGCTGGGGCTACAGGGAGACCCTTTCTCAAAAAGACCGAAGCCAAAAAAATGGCCAAATGAATTTTCTCCAAATCGGAGGATGTATCTAGGATGTTCTGACTTAAAATAAGGTTTAATTAACACAAAGGTGTTACTAATTAAGAAGAATTAACTTGGTGGAGTCCCGAGGTACACATTCAAGCACAAGTCAACTCATCAGAAACTCTGGCACTGAGATGCAAAGAGAAGACTCATGAACCAACAGCTTAGAAAAAAGTGTAGGTGAGCCCCGAATAGAGAACACGAAGGTTTCAAAGAGAAGCCTCCAAATCCAACGTGAGACAATGACTTCCGGTTGAGGGCAGTGGTGGTCTCGACCAGAGGGGATTTTGCCCACCCTGTAGGAGATTTGGGGCCACATCTGGAAGCACATTGTCGCATGGGGTGGTTCCGAGAGGTGTATAGTGGGTGGCAGCTGGAGACACTGCCACACATCCCTGCACACATAGGACAGGCCTTGTCTCCATGCTGCCGCACATCCCAGCACACATAGGACAGGCCCTGTGTCCATGCTGCCACACATACTAGCACACATAGGACAGGCCCTGTCTCCATGCTGCAGAATTTTTCTGCAGTGAAAACGTGACTAAAACACATTTGCATCAAAATTTATTTGGTGGAGGCCAGGCGTGGTGGCACATGCCTTTAATCCCAGCACTCAGGAGACAGAGATAGGCAGATCTATGTGAGATTGAGGCCATCCTGGTCTACAATGAGAGTCCAGGCCAGCTAGGACCATAAGGAGATGGTGTCTCAAAAAGAACCCCCCAAAATTTATTTTGTGACAAACTGTAAATAACTGCAAGTGATTACTGATTTAATGTGATCACAAAATGTAACTTTCCAGGTGAAGATGCTTTAAAAGTGAAAGAAATGTTATAAATAACCACCGTGGAACAACAGGTGTATACTCTGACTATCCTACATAAAGCAGGGCATCTGGCTACCATGGCCCAGGGTTTCTTGACTGTGCTTTGTTGAAATTTCATGGCAAAAGCTGTCCTAGACTTATGAGACTATTAGGAGAGTAGCCACAGACCTCACTGGGTGTTGTGACACCTCAGGAGGCTGAGGCAGGAAGATCATGAATTCAGGGCCAACATGGACTACATAGTAAGATGCTGACTCAAAAACAAAACAACAAAAACCGCCATGAAATACATTGAGTTTCACAGCAGAAATATGAATTTGCTGCTCCAGATCTTACAGACGCTGCAGAACCCCTCCCCTGTAAAATGAAAATAAAGTCACACCCAGGTAAATGCTGGCCACTGTTATTCCATATGTTACTCAGATGTGTGAGAAGAAAAATTACTTATTCGCTGAGAACCAAAGTACTACTAATAAAATGAGAACTAAACCCACTTACTTGTAAGGGCCAACTTGATTTTTCTTAAATACCTCGAAAGTCTGAGCCATGAGATCAGAAACAAGGTTTTCATTGGGATCAACAGTTCCAAGGATCCGGTTGTAGCCTTTCAGCTCGGGAAACAGGATAGATTCCACCTAAAGAGAGGAAGTTACTTTTGGATGTTGCAAGATACAGAGAGGCATAGGAGGGGGATAGCACCAAGATGCCGTGAGGTCTGTGGTGGACTCCTTTCGAAGACACCAGCTGCCTCTTTACTCTTTTCCTCTTGGACAGTGGTAGAGCGATCCTGCTATCTCTTCTCCCTCTTCTTGCCTGGATTTGTCCTCTCAAGTCCCTGCTCTTGGGCTCATGAAGGGCTGATGTGTGTGTGTGTGTGTGTGTGTGTGTGTGTGTGTGTGTGTGTGTGTATGTAGGCCAGAGGTCAAACTTGGGTGTTGTTTTTTTTTCTCTAAGCACTGGAATTACAAGAATTTCTGGCATTTTATTTTATTTTATTATTTCTATTTTATGTATATGAGTGCTTTGTCTGCATGTACGTAAGTGCACCCACATTGTGCAATGCCTGAAGAGGTCAAAAGAGGGCATCATAACTGGATCATTGGAGAGCCTCTGGAACAGAGGTTACAGATGGTTGTTAGTTGCCATGTGGACACTGGGATTAGAATCTGGGTCCTTTTGACCACTGAGCCATCTTTCCAACCCAGGTCTGTTTTTTTTGTTTTGTTTTGTTTTGTTTTTTTTACATGGGTTCCTTGCATGGAACTCAGGTCCTTATACATAGGCAACAAGCACTTTAGCAACTAGCCTCTCCCCAACCTGAGAGGCTGATGCTATTTGACTTCATTGCTGTGTTCTCAGGGCGTAGCAAAAGTTTGGCATTTATTAAGTGCTCATAAGCAGTAGGTGAATGAATAGTATAACAGTACTCCCTTCCTTTCTACCATTCCCTCTGAAAAAAGCTACTGGAGACATGGGTTCTAATTCAGACTGTATCACTAACCAACTCTGTACTCCTAGGACATAACTGTTCTCTAAATCTCCATATTCTTACCCGTAAACATGGAAAGATGTACTAGACTGCACTCTTAGTTCACAAAAGAAAAAAAAAATCTCAAGAAGCTATGGCTTTGTGATTGCAAGACACAAAGATCATCTTTCCTGAGAAACTCTGTGAGTGGATGTGTGCACGTATGTGTGTGTGTGTGTGTGTGTGTGTGTGGTGTGTGCACGGAGGCCAGACATCAGCCTTAGTCACTCTCAACTTTGTTTTCTGAGGCAGGGTAGTTTTTGAGTTAGGGTCTCTCACTGAACCTGGAACTCACTAATTGGTTAGACTAGCTGGCCAATGACTTCAAGGCTCCCCCTGTTTTGGGACACTCCCTCCCTCAGCACTGCTTTTGTGGCAAGCACGTTACCAACTGAGCTATCTCCCTACCCCAAATTCTCCAGCTCCTTAATAGCAAATGTGTATGTATCTCCAAGAATATTATTTGGGTGACTCCTGCAGGCCACAGAGTCCTGCCCTTTCTGCTTTGAAAATGTTTAGCAACTGGCCTTAGCAAGGTCCTCAGAATGCTTTCCATGCCTTGTCAACTACATATAGTATTATCTATCAGTCATCTATCTATCTATCTATCATCTATCTATCTAATCTATTTATCATCTATCTAGCAATCATCCATCTACCTATTATCTATCTATGTAGCAATCATCTATCTATCATCTATCTATCTATCTAGCAATCACTTATCTATCACTCATCTATCCATTATCTATCTATCTATCAATCAATCATCTACCTACCTATCTAGCAATCATCTATCTATCTATCTATTTATCTATCATCTATCTATCTATATCTACATACCTATCTAGAAATCATCTATCTATCTACATACCTATCTATTTTCTATCATTTATCTATCTATCTATACTCTATGCATAATCTATATATCAATCATATATCTATCATCTATCTACCTTTCTATCATCTATCAATCTATCATCTATCTAGCAATCATCTATCTACTTACCTATTATCTATCTATAGTCTATGTATAATCTATCAATCATCTATCATCTATCTATCTATCTATCTATCTATCTATCTATCTATCTATCTATCATCTATCTTCTATGCCTTTGATGAGAAAGCAGCAATTTAGAAAGGGGAAATGAGTGCAGGGGATCTTCGCCTTCTCTGAGTGAGCCAAAGGCTTTAAACAAGAGGATGGCAATGTCTTGGCTGTGGCTCTTTGCAAAGGCGATGAGAAGCTGGCACTGGTCCAGGGCACGGGTGGAAGGGCTTAGTGTAGCCCAGTTTCTTTCTCCTGAGTGCATCTGTGGCTTTGGCATTCCCTGTCAATGCTGAGTAGAGAATTCTGCCACCGGGGGTCCTAGTGACCCCTTTCCATGGTAAAATATGCAGTTTCCTCATTATGAAAGTAATGCAGGAGAGATCTGTGGGAATTTGAGGAGGAGAGTGAACACTATAAACATGTGTGAAATTCTCAAAGAATAAAATAACTATAAAAAGCAGGGCAGCAACATGGCCAGATCACTGGTTTAAGTGTTTTGTGTTCAGTTTCTCCTCAATTTATTCAATTTCATTTCATGTTTGCTTCACCTTAACCTCGTCTGTTTCAGTCTGGATTACAGCAGATACTGCTGTATATTATTTACTTCGGTTTCCTTTACTGACTCTCACTGATATGCTTCCCTTTTGCAGTTTGAATGCTATTTATTTTAAATTATTGCTGGGGCCGGGAACGTGGTTCAATCCGTAAAGTTTTGCAAGCACGAGGACCAGAATTCAGGCCTCTAGTGTCCATGTAGAAGCTGGGTACAGTGGTGTGTGTCCATAACTCAGCACTGGAGAGGCGGAGACAGATTCCCAAGTCAGCCTCGCTGAATTTATGAGCTCCAGATTCAGTGAGAGAGATTTTTCTGTCCCCAAAAATAATGTAGAGAGAGATTAAGAAGATACCTGACACCAATCTCTGGCCTCTGCAACCACACACACACACACACACACACACACACACACACAAGCACGCACGCACACGACCGACTTACTAAATTTGTCTTGGAACTCTTGTTTTTGAGTCAGGGTCTCACTATATAACCCTGGTTGGCTTGGAACTCACTATGTAGACTAGGCTTATCTCTAACTCATAGAGATTCACTTGCTTCGGCCTCCCGAGTACTGGGATTAAAGGTACCTCTCTCTCCCAACTTTTAAATTTTACTTTCATCCATAGACAAGGCAAAATGTTGGGGAACTGTCCATCTCTTTCTATTCTTGCATACCTCCCATAGATATTCAACCTGGGGGTGTTAAATTTTGTTCAATAGCTCAGAGCTGAAAGCCCGAGGATTCTGGAGAGGAAGCCAGTGCTGTGGGCACCACTAGGTGGCGCACTCCGAGTCTGTCTGGGTTCTCATAGTCTGGTAAAAGCGTCTGCATGCATGTAAAGCAGGATTTCAAACCTGGTACACAAACTGTGACTTGTAAGCATGTCGCCTTGGGGTTACCGTCCTCTCCATCCAGCTCTAGCTCCTGCTGTGCTGTCTGCAGTGCCGACAGCCCACAACAGCTGACTCTCCCGCCCCAGCTGCTTGTAAACACTGCCAATCAACGGCAGAGAAAGAGAACTCAAGGGGCATATACTTTATTTGTCCTGAGCCCCACACTTATCCCTTCAAACTCTAGACTCTTCTCTATCATTTCCTTCCTAGGGATATTAGTTGTCAGAGAAGTGCCTGCTTTCTTCCTCTTCTGCACCATCATTTTCATGTTAACCAGGCTTGGCTGACATAAAAACTCTTAAGTGCAAGGATTTCTGGTAAAACTGCAGCCTTTGTGTCACAGGTTTTTCCTATAAATCTAAGCTTTGTGCATGTGTGTGCATGTGTGTGTGCGGTGTGTGTGGTGTGTGCGTGTGTGTGTGTGCACGCGTCTGTGTGTGGTGTGTGGTGTGTGTGAGCATGTGTGTATGTGTGTGGTGTGTGTGTATGTGTGTGCGTGTGTGTATGTGTGTGCGTGTGTGGTGTATGTGTGTGTGGTATGTGTGCATGTGTGTGTGGTATGTGTGGTGTGTGCGTGGTGTGTATGTGTGCGTGCGTGTGTGGTGTGTGCGTGTGTGTGGTATGTGTATGGTGTGTGTACACGTGTGTGTGTGCATGTGTGTGGTGTGTGTGGTGTGTGTGTGTGTGGTGTGTGCGTGTGTGGTGTGTGTGTATGTAGTGTGCATGTGTGCGCGTGCGTGCGTGTGTGCGCGTGTGTGGTGTGTATGTGAGTGTATGTGTGTGGTGTGTGTGTGTGCGTGTTTTTACATCCGTCCCCCACATTCCATCTAACTTGATTTTATCTCTATGTGAGGTTGCGCATGCGTATGGCTGTGTGTGTGGTGTGTGTGTGTGTGCGTGTTTTTACATCTGTCCCCACATTTCATCTAACTTCATTTTATTTGTATGTGAGGTTGTGCATGCGTATGGCTGTGTGTGTGGTGTGTGTGTGTGTTTTTACATCCGTCCCCCACATTCCATCTAACTTGATTTTATCTCTCGCTATGTGATGTTGCGCATGCGTATGGTGTGTGTGTGTGGTGTGTGTGTGTGTGTGTGTTTTTACATCCGTCCCCCACATTTCTTCTAACTTCATTTTATCTCTCTCTATGTGAGGTTGTGCATGCGTACGGCTGTGTGTGTGTGTGTGGTGTGTGTGGTGTGTGTGTGGTGTGTGTGTGTGTTTTTACATCCGTCCCCCACATTTCATCTAACTTCATTTTATCTCTCTCTATGTGAGGTTGTGCATGCGTATGGCTGTGTGTGTGTGGTGTGTGTGTGGTGTGTGTGTGGTGTGTGTGTGTGTTTTTACATCCGTCCCCCACATTTCATCTAACTTCATTTTACCTCTCTCTATGTGAGGTTGTGCATGCGTACGGCTGTGTGTGTGTGTGGTGTGTGTGGTGTGTGTGTGGTGTGTGTGTGTGTTTTTACATCCATCCCCCACATTTCATCTAACTTCATTTTACCTCTCTCTATGTGAGGTTGTGCATGTGTATGGCTGTGTGTGTGTGTGTGGTGTGTGTGGTGTGTGTGTGGTGTGTGTGTGTGTGTTTTTACATCTGTCCCCCACATTTCATCTAACTTCATTTTATCTCTCTCTATGTTAGGGTGTGCATGCGTACGGCTGTGTGTGTGTGTGCGTGTGCGTGTTTTTACATCCATCCCCCACATTTCATCTAACTTCATTTTATCTCTCTCTATGTGAGGCTGTGCATGCGTACGGCTGTGTGTGTGTGTGCGTGTGCGTGTTTTTACATCCATCCCCCACATTTCATCTAACTTCATTTTATCTCTCTCTATGTGAGGCTGTGCATGCGTACGGCTGTGTGTGTGTGTGCGTGTGCGTGTTTTTACATCCATCCCCCACATTCCATCTAACTTCATTTTTTCTCTCTCTATGTGAGGCTGTGCATGCGTATGGCCGTGTGTGTGTGTGTGTGTGTGTGTGTTTACATCCATCCCCCACATTTCATCTAACTTGATTTTATCTCTCTGTGAGGTTGTGCATGCGTATGGCTGTGTGTGTGTGGTGTGTGTGTGCATGCGTGTTTTTACATCCGTCCCCCACATTCCATCTAACTTCATTTTATCTCTATCTATGTGAGGTTGTCCATGCGTATGGCTGGGTGTGTGTGGTGTGTGTGTGTGTTTTTACATCCATCCCCACATTTCATCTAACTTCATTTTATCTCTCTCTATGTGAGGTTGCACATGCGTATGGCTGTGTGTGTGGTGTGTGTGTGTGTGTGTGTGTGTGTGTGCGTGTTTTTACATCCATCCCCCACATTCCATCTAACTTCATTTTATCTCTATGTGAGGTTGCGCATTCATATGGCTGTGTGTGTGGTGTGTGTGTGTCTGTGTGTGGTGTGCACGTGTGTGTATGCGTGTGTGTGTGTGCGTGTTTTTACATCTGTCCCCGTCATTCATCTAACTTCATTTTATCTGTTTTTATCTGAGGCTGTGCATGTGTATGGCTGTGTGTGTGGTGTGTCTGTGTGTGCGTGTTTTTACATCCGTCCCCCACATTTCATCTAACTTCCTTTTATCTCTCTCTATGTGAGGTTGTGCATGCATATGGCTGTGTGTGTGTGGTGTGTGTGTGATGTTTTTACATCCATCCCCCATATTTCTTTTTTTTTTATTTTTTTATTTTTAAGGGATTCTACAATACAATGACACAGTTGTTTGCAGATAGCATTGATGTCACTCATTATGTCATACAATCAGGTAATTGGTGCATTTTGCAAGTATCTATGTCCAAATTTTGAACAACCCAAGGTTCCCATAGACCAGTTGGAGAAGCTTGTATGCACAGACATGTTGATCAGTGAGGAGTCCAGACTATATTCCTGTAGTCTCATGATTCACTGGTATCTCTCCACAGCCCTTACAATCTACCACGCCTCCTCTTCCGCAGTTTGTTCCCTGGGTTTTGGGAAAGGGGCACAAGTGGGTGAGAAGAAAACAGTCTAATTTCTTTGGAGTTGTCATTTTGGACTCCAGTCTGTTCAGGTTGTTTCCCTTCATGGATTGACAGCTTTCCCAGTGATACCCTTTTTAGTCATATTAACAAAGCACCGTCCCCCACATTTCATCTAACTTCATTTTATCTCTCTCTATGTGAGGTTGCGCATGCATATGGCTGTGTGCACGTAGAGGCCACCTTGTTTCTTTGACACAGGGTCTTTCACTGAACTTGGAGCTCACTTAACAGATAGACTAGATAGACTGGCAAAGAAGCCTTCTTTCTGTCTCCACGTTTCCAATGCTGGGCTCGCAGGCATATGCCGCCACACCCAGCTTTTAGGTCCACATGCTTGTGTGACATGCACTGAGCTATCTCCTGAGCCTCAAACCTCAGCTATAATTACAAGCTCTTAGAACTTTTTGAGAATAGGATTATAAAGAGAAAAGGGCTCAAGGGCATGAGAGATAGCCACAAATATGAGATGGAGAGAGAGAGAGAGAGAGAGAGAGAGAGAGAGAGAGAGCTCATAGCCCTTGCTCGTGTAGGACTAGACATGGCCTGTCCTGTCACATCAACCACCAGAAAGGAGCTGCAAAGATGTTAAGCCAATCCTGTGCAGTAGACAAAGCTTATAATTTGATTAGTAACTCCACTCTGGAAAGGAAACTGCAGAACTTGAGCTAGGAAGGGGAAGGGTTTGTTGTTATTTTTTGTTGTTGTTGTTTTTTTTAATTTCTCTCTAGAATCCTACAGTGGCAAATGAATCTGTGGAACTTCAAAACAAAGTCAGATACACTTTTACAAAAGTCTTTGGTGAATTCATGGCAATTTATCTGTAATGAATTCTTAACTCAAGTGGGATATGCCTTAGGAGGTATCTGTTACTATGGAGGCAGGATAAAAAGATAGAAAATTGAGGGAGCTGGGAAGGGAAAGGAGCCCTCACTCTGGGCCCTGCTGGAGCCGCTCATCAGAGGAGGGTCAGGAATGCTAGCACAATCATTTGCTGTGAAGACTGCCTACACAGAGATGATATTCTTTCTATATAGAGATGTTTCAAATACAAAAAAAATGTTAAAACAGTAATGGGCCACATTTAAGGCTTGAGCGTGTATTCAGGCCTTTTTCCTTTCCTAGCTATAAACTTGCCTCTTACCTAGAAACCTCGAAAGAACCCCATTTATAGTAAAAAGCATGCTAGCCATTTCCACATCCCTGTGACTCATGGTTCTTACCTTGTCAGACTGTACTCATATCCAAGGCACCTCTGAAGATACCCTATAATTTCATTTATTAAAAATACAACAAAAAGAGATAAAGAAATGGTTCCCTTATATATCCTCTGAACAATGTAATTCCAAATCCTATATACAGCTACTGCTTAGACAGTCGGGGTGCGGGAGGCTCTCTATTGAGAAGGCCTCGTCCACACTCCAGTGTGTACTATCCTTTCTTTCTATTAATCCCTATGCCAAAATCCATGTTAAAAATCTCTCCTGGGCTAGAGATGGCTCAGTGTTTATGAGCATTGGCTTCTCTTGCAGAGAACCCAAGTTTAATTCCCAGCACCCACATGGCAGCTGATAACCAGTTCCAGGGGATCCGACACCTTTTCTGACCTCTGCAGGCCACTTCATGACACAGGGACACATACATATACAGGGCAGCCAATACACACGAACACAAAAAATAAAAACAATAACTAAAATATGCAAAAAAAAATCTCTTCCAAATAAACTCTAACTCTGCTCTTCCTGGCTCACCCTGAAGTTCTTTTCTCCAGTGAACTTAAGAATCCCAGTTTCAGCTGCTGGAGAGATAGCCTAGCGGTTAAGAGCACTGGCTGCTCTTGCAGAGGACCTGGGTTCGATCCCCAGCATCCACATGGCGGCTAAGAACCGTCTGTAACTCCAATTCCAGGAGAACTCCAGTTCCCGGGGAATCCGACACCCTCTTCTGACCTCCGCGGCATTGCAAAACGCGGGTGCACAAACCTGCATGCAGACAGTACATTCTTACACATACAAAAATAAATAAAATTTAAAAAAAAGAATCCCAGTTTCACCTAAGTAGAAGTCTCTATGAAGAAATCCTCAGGCTGCTACAGGGAGCAGTGTGGAGCTGAGTCTCTGGCCCGCACTCAACTGCTTTTGACATTTTGAAGTTGGAAAGAAACCCTTAATGTTGTTAGAATCACAATTCTAGGATGCATGGACACATCTTTATGTCCTATATAAACTTTCCGAGGTCACTCCCTAGCTGAATACCATACAGAGCATGATTTGTATAACTACTTGATTACTGATTTAGTAAGTGAGTACAAATAGGGATAAATGACTAGGTGAATACTATACCTTGGGAATCCCATCAGACTGCCTAATAATTTCCAGGAAAGACTCTCTTATTAGTTTCCAGCAGTCATCAAAAGGTGGATTGAAGACAATAATGGAGTCACAAACTTCAAGTTTAATCATGATTAGCTGTGGTATAAAGAACTGCATCTCTTGGTAGGGCTCTTCAAAATCATTTCCATCCTTTAGAAGATAAAAGATATATCAAACCTCACAAAATATGGCTTTGAAAATTTGTTAGACATGGATAACACTCCCTGAGCACCATGAAAACAAGTCAACACCTGTACTGTTAGTGCTTAAATCAGTCCACCCTGTCCTGAGCACATGGTTTCTCAAGGCCTTTTTGCTGAGTGTTTTATTGTGCTGAGTATTTCCTACACTCTAACTTCTAAATCCTTCTCAGCCTTCAAAATTAGGTCTCTAAACCCATGCTTGGCCTCTCTGTTTCTTTCATTTCTGAACTTCCATCTTTTTACTTCTTTCTTGCTACCTTTTTTTTTTTTTTTTTTTTTAGACAGGGTCTCCCTTTAGTTCCAGCTGGCCTGGAACTCGCTATTTAGACCAGGCTGGCCTTGATTCACAGAGATCCACCTGCCTCTGCCTCCTGAGTGCTGGGATTAAAGGCATGTGCCACCATGTCTGGCCCTTCTTGCTATTTTATCTTTATCTTCTGGAAGAATTCAAATCAACACCTTACCTTCTCTACTCTAAACTCAAGTATAGGATCTGTGTCTGTCCCATTTCTGTCCTTTAAAATACCTGACAGCAATTACTCATGGTAGGCACTTGCTAAAAACCGTGTTGGTTGAATCCAAAAGAATGGATAGTTATGTGTGAACTTTAATGGCATTGCTCATCTGCTCACGGGCACATGGTGGATTTCAGTATTCAAAATGTCACTTTCCCTACTCAGAAATACTGACAAGAAGATATCCCAGAGTGCAGTAGCTTGGATAAGAATGTCCCCCACGGGCTCCGAGTACTTGGATGTTTTATCTTCAGTTAGTGGTGCAATTTGGGAGGTTTGCTGGAGGAAGCGTGGAAGCATGGGGTGGCGGGTGGGCTTTGAGAGTTCTTAAGCCTTGCCAGATTTCTAGTCTCTCTCTGCTTCCTGTGCCTGCTTGAAGATGTAAGTGCTCATTGTTCTTCTCCAGCCTCCACCTGCCCCCATGTCTCCCAGCAGGATGAATTCTTACCCCTCTGGGATCATAGACTAAATGAGCTCTTCCTTCTATAATTTGCTTTGCTCAGTATTTTGATTGCAGCAACAGGAAAGCAACTAATATCATCGGAAGCCTCCATGAAATTTAGCAACATCATATCCCTTTCACGAACTAGTATTTACTGTGGTTCCCACAGGCCCGCTATCAAGGACTTGTCCAAGTACTTGGCTTTAGAGATTTTAGAATTTTAAAAGAAAGACTGGTGAATGTTCATTACACATCTATGGTATATCAAAACAAACATCCACAAATTTCTGCTTCTGTTAAACAAGCAAATATTTTACCTTTCTCTTTGGGTGGAATTTTAGACATACATTTTATTCCACATCTGTGATAAAATAAAAGTTGGGTTTTTTTCCCCCCTGCCTAAAAAGTAGATGCACACAATGATAACCACAGAGTAGTCTTCTTCTTTTTTTTTTAATTTCTTTATTTATGTGTATGAATGTATTGTCTGCGTGTAGGTCTGTGCACTCGTGTTGTGCAATGCTGCGGAGGTCAGAAGAGGGCGTCAGATTCCCCTGGAACTGGAGTTCTCCTGGAATTGGAGTTACAGACGGTTCTCAGCCGCCATGTGGGTGCTGGGGATCGAACCCGGGTCCTCTGTAAGAGCGGTCGGTGCTCTTAACCGCTAGGCCATCTCTCCAGCCCCCCCCCTTTTTTTTAGAGTAGTCTTCTTTAAGGAATCACTGCAGTTCAAATTCAGCAGCATTGGCGATTTTAACTTTTTATAATTAAGCAGTTTTAAATGTTTTATATATATACATATATATGATATATATATATATATATATATACTATACTTTTAAGGTGAAAATATATATGTACACAGTATAAAATTCTAAAGATTCTTCCTTGATCTTTAGGCTATCAACTTAGGGGGGCATTATTAAAGTGCTTTGAAATCATTTCATAAATAGGACTGGAGAGATGGCTCACTGCTTAAGAGCATTGGATGCTCTTGCAGAGGTTCCAGGTTCACTTTCCAGCACCCACATGGTAGCTAACAACTGTCCTAACTCCAGTTTCAGGGGCTCTGATGCCCTCTTTTGGACTCCACAGGCACTGGATGGACAGGTGCACTTCACAGATACAGGCAAAACAGTCGTATACATGAAAATAAAACTAAAGTGATGAAAACATTTCACAAAGGAAGTTATTAACGAGGTCCGACTACATTTTTCATTCTTAGAAGTTCCCATTTCAAAGAGAAGAAAACAAAATCATTATTGTTAATGAATGCATACAAGTTCTTCAGTATCAAGACAAGGATTGATAACAAATGGTCTCAACTCCATCTTTATACCAGAGAAGATGAAAACAAGTGACCTTTCCCTACACTGTAAGAAGTATGTATTCCGGGCTGGAGAGATGGCTCAGCAGTTAAGAGCACTGACTGCTCTTCCAGAGGACCCAGGTTCGATTCCCAGCACCCACATGTCGGCTAAGAACCATCTTTAAGCTAGGCGTGGTAGCGCACGCCTTTAATCCTAGCACTCAGCAGGCAGAGGCGAGCAGATCTCTGTGAGTTCAAGGCCAGCCTGGTCTACAGAGTGAGTTCCGGGCCAGCTGGGGCTACAGGGAGACCCTGTCTCAAAAAAGACAAAAAAGTAAATGAATAAAAATTTTAAAATTATGAAATTATGTATTCCATTTTATGAAATCTTTAAAATTTCTGAAGAACTTCATTTCTGTGGTTATTTTTTTAACCAGTTTAGTAGTGGTAATTATATTACAAAAGCTTGCTGTGTATTTAAAAACAGTCAAATAATAGTCATCAATGTATTCGAATTATCCTGGCCTGTGTCTCTGCTAAGGGCATGCATGAGTTCCAGCGAGGTTGTCTTCCAGGGGGCTGAGTGTGGATTTTCCTACCTACCTTGTGTATCATGAAGAAGGAAACGAGGTCCTCGAGGGATTTAATGACCAGTTCTCTGAGCTGGAGTGACATAAAGGAGGCAACAGAAGCAAAATACTCCTCAATGTTCCGAGAGGAGTCACGATCATTCTTGGGGGCAAACTGGACCCAGTGCTCCTTATGGGAGACAAAAAGCTGGGCACAGGCGGGGATCCACCTACGGAGACAGGAGGGCATCCAAGTAAGCAGCTTTCCCAGCTCTCTGAGCCTAGTAATGTACTCTTTTAGAGAGGATTAACCATGGGGGAAAGAATCTGGGCAGCACCATCCCACAGGCTGGAGGCTCAGATGGAATGAAAGAGGAAGAAGCCTGCTAGCACATTCTCTCGCCCTCCCTCTCCCTCTCTGCTTCCTGGCCATCACTGTGTGAGCTGCTCTGCTCTACAATACCCTCCCTACCATGATGCACTGAAAGCCCTGAAACCATGAACTGAAATACTGTCCCCCCAAAGTTGATTTTCGCAGGTATTTGTCACAGCAAAAGACAGTCTGATTAACAAACCTACTACCTTACTTAAGGTAAGTTCTCTGGCCATAGGTATATTCCTACATGCCTTTACAAAAGTAAAAGATGTTTGGTAGAATGTAAGGGCTGCAATTGGGGTGAATGGAGAAACTATAGCAATATAGCCTGGACACTCATTTGATCAACTTGATTGAACATACAATCCCTCCCTGCTGGATGGTGGGACCAAGGGGCTGTGTGGGTTTGGGCACAGCTGCTTGCAAATTGGTTTTACATGAAGGATGCTTGTACTCATAAATTATCACTTATTGCTAAAAAATGAAAAAAAAAACTGAGAGAAAGATGCAGGACAGTTATGGCAGAATGCATGATCTGGGATGGGGTGGGGTGGGGGGAAGGGAAGGGGAAATATGCCTGAACTGAATTGGAAAATGATGTATGAAATACACAAAGCATCAATAAAAAAAAAGTAAAAGATGTTTAATGTCTAAAAAGCCTCTAATTTGTTGACCTTGAGGCTATTTAGTTGGATTGTCATTCAAGTACACTGTCTTGTAGCCCACTGAGGCTGAAAAGATTCACAAGAAACGAAAGTGATGTATTCACAAAGAATGATAATGAAGGTTTTGAAAAGGCAGCAGGCGCCTAGAAGCAAGGGACAAAGAAGATCTGGGTATGAAGTTTCCAGAAGATGGGGACAGGTCAGGAAGAGGACAGAGCCAGGCGTGGTGGCGCAGCTTTAATCCTAGCACTTGGGAGGCAGAGGCAGGTGGATCTTTGTGAGTTCAAGGCCAGCCTGGTCTACAGAGTGAGTTCCAGGACAGCTGGGACCACAGGGAGACCCTGTCTCGAAAAGACCAAAAAAAAAAAAAAAAAAAGGAAGAGGACGAGGACAGAGAAGGGAACTCAAATTTTGTGTCTTCCCTAGATGGGAAGCCAGTTCTCATTTCTGAGAACTGTCTGTCTCTACAATGCTGGGCTGCAGTCCGACTCTGTGTGAGATACTGACTTGTGGAGGAGAATTTGACGCGCATCCATGCAGTGCTGCTGGATCACCTCCTGGTACTCATTAGGCAGCAGGGGAAGTTTTCCCTCCAGTAAGTCTGCAGTTCGGACAAACCTGAGGTCTCTGTATCTGCCAAGGGAGAAATGCCATACTGAAGGATTAATAAATCCCATGGGCAAGCTCAAAGGACACAAATTCCCATTTTTACTCTTATGGTACAGTAGTACTCCTTAAACTATTGATGCTGCACAGTTGGAGATGGATAGGGAGATGGATAGAATCACAGAGATGGGTAGGAAAGAGCAGAAAGTAATGGAGAGACCCACCCAACGTTAAGGTCCGCCACTCCCTTTTCCTTCCTAATAACACAGTCGTGTTGGTCAACCATGAACACAACTGTCCAGCATTGGTACATGGAACAGTGACAGAGGGAACTATTCATATTTCATGATATTGAGCAGCGTGTGGAGACAGAACCAGAGAGCATTATCTACATGCCACCCCACCCCAGCCCTGGGATCTCAAGCCTGTGACATTACACCTGGCTTTTTACATGGATGCCCCAGATTGATCCAACCAAAGGTCCTTTTGCTATGCAGCAAAAACTTGGCTAACTGATATATCTCCTCAGCCCTGCCCTACTTCCTGGAATTGCTATCATGAGGCAAAGTTGAACTTTAATCTTCACCCACAACACTCCTCCTGTGGGCAGGTTCACTGTGGAGACCCAGCACCCTTTATATTGCTATGCTTGAACCATGTCGGCACTCTGAATATTTGTTGAATGAATGGATGAATCTTCAGCTCTCCTGTAATGCTCTCTATCACTTATTTCTCCAGGTCCATGGGCACCCTGCCACTTGGAATACCCTCCAAGGCCCCCCATTTCTCTTCCCAATGCCCATTTATCTATAAGTTGGTCCTTTACATCATCACTGTCACTTCTCAAACTAGCTTCTTATTGAGTTTCTCAGCTCATCTCAGGGCTTGCCTTGATTTAGCCATCTACTTTATTTTTAAAGTTTTTTTTATTTTCTTTTCTTTTATTATTTTTTGTGTGTATGAGTATACTGACTGCATGTAGGTTGGTGCACCTGTGTCGTGCAATGCCATGGAGGTCAGAAGAGGGCATTGGATTCCCCTGGAACTAGAGTTAAAGATGGTTCTTAGCAGCCATGTGGGTGCTGGGAATCAAACCCAGGTCCTCTGCAAGAGCAGTAGGTGCTCTTAACCAGTGAGCCATCTCTCCAGCCCCTAGCCATCTACTTTAATGATCCATCTCTCTTTCCAAAATGCCTGTGGTTCTTAGAAGGAGGCAGCAAGTGTAGTCTTCTTTGTGTGTGACTAAAAGCACAGTACTCCTAGGGAAATGGTGGGACCTGAAGACCTCACATTGCGCATTTAACTCTTGTCCCTGCCTTATATGTCTCTGATTGAATCCTGACAAACTTTCTCATTGGTTGACCCAGAATGTCTACTTTTTCATCAGAGCAATCTCATTCTAGTGCCCAATCACCAAGCTTCACCAATCACTAAATCCTCTTAGTTTTTTTTTTTCCTCTTAAACATTTTTTAAAGTTGCAGGTACAAAAATAAATAAAATTAAACACATTTTAAAGTTGCACAGTGCAGGTCACCTAAGAAAATCACTCTGTGTTATTTCATTTAAAAAATCTTTCTCATTGCTGGTTTTGTGCCTCTAATTTTTAAATGAAGGACCTAGATGATCCATAAACCCGATCTTCAGTGAAATCTCCCACCAGATTTGTATTTTTTCATGAGGAGCCCCATCAAAACAAGACAAAACAAAACAAAACCAAAACCCCAAACACACATTTTCACTTTCTCCCAAATAACTAATGAATGGATAAACAAAACCAGGAATAGCCAAAATAGAATGGTATACGTCCATAAAAAGAAATGCTGTGACTGATACACACTTCACTGTGAACAGATGCTGAGAACATTATGTTTAACAGAAGAACCCAAACATAAAAGACCAAATTTTATATGATTCATTGTATAGCCAGAACCACAATAGATAAATCCACAGAGGCAGAAAGTAGATTAGTGGTTGCCAGGGACTGAGAGGAAGGTGAGAAAAGTTCTTGAATTAGATAGTGGTTGTGGGGGGGCTATAAATCTGTGAAGAGCATAACACTATTGCATGTACACTTTATTTATTTATTTATTTATTTATTTATTTATTTATTTATTTATTTATTTATTTTGGTCTTTTCGAGACAGGGTCTCCCTGTAGTCCCAGCTGTCCTGGAACTCACTCTGTCGACCAGGCTGGCCTTGAACTCACAAAGATCCGCCTGCCTCTGCCTCCCAAGTGCTAGGATTAAAGGCATGCGCCACCACGCTTGGCTTCAAACTGCTTTTTTTTTTTTTTAATTTATTTATGTGTGTGAATGCATTGTCTGCATGGAGGTTTGTGCACCCGTGTCGTGCAATGCTGCGGAGGTCAGAAGAGGGCGTCGGATTCCCCTGGAACTGGAGTTCTGGAATTGGAATTACAGACAGTTCTCAGCCGCCATGTGGGTGCTGGGGATGGAACCCGGATCTTCTGCAAGAGGAGTCGGCACTCTTAACCGCTAGGCTATCTCTCCAGCCCCCATGTACACTTTAAAAGGGCGAATCTTGCGGTTTGAACGAGGGATGCCCCACACAGGCTCATGCATTCCTCTTGATTTGTAGTTCATCATGCTGTTTGGGGAGGTTATGGAACCGTGAGGAGCCAGAGCCTTGCTGGAGGAAGTACGTCACTGTGAGGTGGGCTTTGGTGGTATATATATGCCCCTCTCTGTTTCAAGAAATATGGTCAGCTGACTTCCTGCTGCCGCTTCCATATTTCTCCTGAGGGTTGTCATACCCTCCCTGCCCTGATGGACTCGATCCCTCTGGAACCAAGAACTAAAATAAATCCTTCCTTCATTAAGCTGCTTTTGGTCATTGTATTTTATCACAATGATGGAATAGTAATTAATATGGTGACTTTTGTGAATGTGAATTACAGTTGGTCTTACACATCTCATACAGTTGGGTTCCATGTGTATGGAAAATATTCTGAAAAAATTTGCTTTTTAACTGAACAGATACAGATTTCATTATTTTAATTAGTTCTTATATGATACCTTGTAACAACTATTCACACAGCATTTGCATTGTACTAGACAATTTAAGAAATCTAGGAATGGATTTAGGTATGCAGGAAGGAATGTTGAGTCTGTCCAAATACTGTTCTGTTTTAAAGAAGGGGCCTGAGAATTTATGAATTGTGGTATCACAATCACATGCACATTAAGTTTTAAATAATAAGAGAGAAAAAAGGTGTCTTTCCCTTGTCTCCTCTGGATTTCACATTCCTCTGACTAAAATAGTTATTGATAAACACAACTGAGAGACCATAGCTTGTCAGCTGAATTACACAAAGGAAAAAGACTCAAGCCTTCATACCTCTTAAAAGTAGTGAGAGATTGCCAGGTGTGGTGGCGCACACGTTTAATCCTAGTACTTGGGAGGCAGAGGCAGGCGGATCTTTGTGAGTTCAAGGCCAAAGTGAGTTCCAGAACAGCTGGGGCTACAGGGAGACCCTGTCTCAAAAAGACCAAAAAAAAAAAAAAAAGTAGCAAGAGACAGACAAGTAAGCATGTAATTATAATTTAGGGTGGCTAGTGCCATAATACAGTGATGATTCATCATTACTACCTCTTGGGTACTTAAGTAATTAAGCACTTTTCATATATTCTGTATTTTTCTTAACATCCCCATGAAGTAGGTACTCTACATACAAAGCAGAGTTAAGAATTGGAAGTAAAGGTTGGGCATGGTGGCACAAGCCTTTAAATCCCAGCAATGGGGAGAGAGAAGCAGGTGGATCTTTGGGAGATCAAGGGCAACCTGGATTACACTGCATTTCAGGCCAGCTGTGGCTACAGGGAGAGTGTAACAAGCAAACAAAAAACAAAAAGAATTATGCAGAAATGACTTCTACAAAATGGACAGAATCTTGACTAATAACTTTTTTATCTTTTTTTCTTTTGAGACAGAGTTTCCCTGCAGCCCCAGCTGTCCTGGAACTCACTTTGTAGACCAGGGTGGCCTTGAACTTGCAGAGATCCACCTGCTTCTGCCTCCCAAGTGCTAGGATTAAAGGCGTCCAACGACTAACAACTTTTAATTAACCTTACAACAAACAACAACAACAATAACAAAACTACTGTAGTAAACTCATTGAGCCATGTCCCTTGGGACCTGGGCACCTGACCTCGATTCCTGGGAACCTCAATTTGCTGTTCCACCCAAGATAGTGAATGACTATGGGTATGCTTGAGAATTAACAAATCAAAGGACCACAAGACAGCATATCTTCATTGAAAATGATGAAGACTGAGAAGAATGCTGGACATTGTGTGTATGAGATGTTTTAGGAAGGGCAACATTGTTTCATAAGAGAAGAATGAATCGAGCCTGTGGTTCCTCAAAACTGATTCTGGAAAAACGGTTTTGAATAAAATTATGGGCAAGGCCTGACTCAAAGGCATGGTTCCAGGAGACATCTGGAAGAATGTGTGCCTCTGAGTTCCGGCCCACTCTTAAAAACTCAAGTTAAGAGTCAGGCTGTTTATTCAGGTCTTACAGTAATGTGGTTTGAGAACAGCACAGAACTGGACACAAAAGACTAGAGAGATGGATCAGCACTTAACAGTATATACTGTTCTTGCAGAGGACCCAAGTTGGGGTCCTAGCATCCACATGGGGTAGCTCACAACTGCCTGGAACTCCATGGTATTTTACTGCATCTCCTGGACTCTGCTGGCGCTGGCATTAGCATACACATGCTGCTCCCCCAAAAGACACATAACATTTTTTTTAGAAAGGGTCTTCCTGTAGCCCCAGGCTATCCTGGAACTCACTCTGTAGACCAGGGTGGCCTTGAACTCACAGAGCTCTGCCTGCCTCTGCCTCCCAAGTGTTAGGATTAAAGGCGTGTGCCACCATACCGGCAAATGTAACTTTTAAAGTAATAAGAATGAATCATAAAAAAAGATTGGAACAGGAGCTGAATGGCTTAGAGTGTGTTTTTAACCAGCATGGTTTGTTGTTTGTTTGTTTTGTTTTGGTCTTTTCGAGACAGGGTCTCCCTGTAGCCCCAGCTGTCCTGGAACTCGCTCTGTAGACCAGGCTGGCCTTGAACTCACAAAGATCCACCTGCCTCTGCCTCCCAAGTTCTAGGATTAAAGGTGTGCACCACCATGCCCGGCTAACCAGCATGTTTTTTTATTTTTATTTTTTATTAATTTTATTTATTTCCGTATGTGTATGAATGTACTGTCTGCATGCAAGTCGGTGCACCCGTGTCGTGTGAAACCAGCATGTTTTTCACCAGGGGTAGTGTGTTGTCCTAGGACCACAAAGCAGGGTCCTCATCCCTGCAGGTGGGTTCCCATTCATAACTCAGCCACTGTCAGTCAAGCCTTCGTTGGGCCCACTCTGCTGCAGAGTGGGGCACTAGTCTCACTAGGCTCACCCATGCGCTCAACACTAAAGGGAAGCAAAGGCCCCGTGGGGCACATCTTACTCTGCAAACCACAGCTCTTTGAGGATGTACATCATGGGGTTCACTGTGTGCAGGTGCTCCTCATTCCACTTCTTGGCACTCTGGCAGACATTGTGCCAAGGTACAGGGGCTCGGATCACTCTGTGAGGAAACAAGCGAGGGATGCTCTCGATGAACAGCCGCTTCTTCTCCATCGGGTCCATAAGGATGTAATCAACTAGAACCGAGAGGGAAAACACCTTGTTATGGGGGAGGAGGGGTGGACTGTAAACATACCGTGCTCTTAGCCTCATACACTTAGAATACAAGGGAGTCTCTGTCTGTTTACATGGGCAAATGTTTCCTCATTTGCCAAGTCAGAGGTAATGCTTCTGGTATCACTCAGTGGAGGAAGCTCTATTCTGTTGTTCTGTTTTCTTCTGAAGATATTTCACTAGCAGCCATGGGACTTCACAGTTTAGAGCACCTAGATTCTGAGGTTGAGCCTTGTTTTTCTCATTACAGTAATGTGGCTTGAGAACACCACAGAACTGGACACAAAAGACTGAGGAGGTGGCTCAGCACGTAACAGGATGCACTGCTCTTGCAGAGGACACAAGCTGGGTTCCTAGCATTCTCATGGGGTGGCTCACAACTGCCTGGAGCTCCAGGGTATATTACAGCATCTTCTGGACTCTGCTGGTACACACATTCACACGCACATGCTGTTTCCCCAAAACACATAAATTTTTTTGTCTTTTTTTTTTTTTTTTTTTGAGACAGGGTCTCCTGGTAGCCCCAGGCTGTCCTGGAACTCACTCTGTAGACCAGGGTGGCCTAGTATTTGCTGACACCATATTACTGTTGAATTGATTTCTCACACCAAGATAATTACACACATGCACACAAATCAATACAGTGGGTAGCACCAGGTATTGGTGAAACTTCACAGAGGAAAGCACAGTTGTGCTGCATCGTGAAGAATAAATACAAGTTTACAAGAGAGGAAGTGTCCTGGGGATAGACGGACTAACATGTACGGAGGTGAAACACCATCACATTCAGACAGGTCACTTAGGGAGCTCTGAGGGCAGAATCGTGAGGGGCAAGTGGTGAAGCTGACAGTGGTATGATTGCAGAAACAAGCTGGAGCCAGAAGCAAAAGACCTTACATGTTTATTTCTTAGGAACTGGGTTCTGTGTGACAACAGATGAGAAGCAATTAAACTGACACCATTAGAAAGTTAGAAATAGCAGTAACTAGACAGTTGGGACAGGTAGGCCAGCAAGGTAGAAAACCAATAGGCTCAACCCTCACCTTTGACATGTTTCTGAAATCACCCATCATCAAATACTCCCCAATCTGATCCACCGTGTGCATAAGACACTGGGCTGAGGGTAGAGGGGAGCAAGGAGCAGTGATGCTACCCAGTACCATCCAAGGGCTAATGGTCTAAAAATAGGAGCCCAAGTCCATGAAAGATGAGACAGCATCAGCAGAGATGAGCAGGATGAGTTCAAGGAGGAGATGAGAGGAGCTATGAGTGCACGGGGGGAAGGGACAACTGGAAGCTGAAGAAAAACAAAACACTTAAGAGGGGCAGGTCTCCAGCCGCACTTGGAAGTGTCAAGGCAGTTCTTGCTACCCACAGTGTTGTGTCTGTGTCCATCATATCTGAATCATCTGGAGCTTGTTAGAAATGCAGAATTTCATGCTTCATCCAAGACACAACTACTGGATCAGAATCTGCCTTTAAGATCCCCAGGCTTATGAGGATTCCCATTCAAGTGTGCTTGGCTTAAAACATTGAAGAGATATTTGAATTAAAGGTTATATGATTTTTTTACATAGTCGGTGAATCCAGGGTGTCAGGTGATAAATTTGGGGTATTATGACTGAGTGGGATTGCCAACTTGATTGAGTGAAAGGTGCCTGGGAGTTTGATAGAGTATGCTTCTGGGTGTTTCCAGGGATGACTGGCAAGTGAGTTACCCACTGAGGAAAACCTGCTTGAATGCAGAAAGAGAGCATCTAATAGGTTGGCAGCCTGCGTAGAACGAAAGCCAAAGGAAGAAGCATGTCCTTGCTACTCTCTCTGCTTCCTGGGTGCAATGAAGTGAGCAGCAGTGCTCCATTCACCACATTCACCACACGTCGCTGCTGTGATGCTCTGCTCCATCACAGCCTAAAAGCAATAGAGGTGGCTGATCACATCCCCAGACCTCTGAAACCATGATACAAAATAAACCAGTCCTCCTTTAAATTGATTTTACCAGGTACCTTTTATCACAGCGACAACATAGCTGACTGACAGAGAGGAGAGGCGGTGCCATCCACACCAGAGCCAGGACCACTTAAGCCCAGACTTACCGATACTTTTCTTGAGGCTGTAGTAATAGTCATTTTCTTTCTCAGACTTCAGGTCGGCCTGCAGAGGTTCCAGGCCAGGAGTTGTCAGCAGCATCTTAGGAATCAGCTTCAAAATCCGGACCATCACTTCATCATCCTCAGGAGCAATCATGTCTTTTCGGATGCCATTGGTCAAATAGTAATAGTATCTCTTCCAGAAAGAAAGCACCAGCAAGAAAAAGATTATGACGGGGTGACTGCCCACCTGTTCCACCCGCCAGCAAAGCTGCTAAGCGGTCCTGTTTATACAGCAGTCATCCGTGTCTGTCTTCACTTGTTACCACAGTGCTTTTAAAACCCATCACTTCACACGCATTGCATGCAATAAGTTTACTGGTAATGTTTTCTCATGATTTTGGAGGAGGCAACCAAAGCCAGATAAATTTCAGTAGGGCTTAATGAAGGACCGACCATTCAAATGTCATGCAGTGAGGGCCAGTGGATGGAGAGATGGCTGAGCAGTTAAGAGCACTGGCTGCTCTTGCAGAAGACCCCAGTTCAGTTCCCAGCACCCACACAGTGGCTAACAACCATCCATAACTCAAGTTTCAGGGGATCTGATGCCTTCTTCTGAACTCCACTGACATTGCATGCATGTAGTAGTACACTTACATACATACAGGCAAAACCCTCATATACATAAAATAAAAATAAATGACTAAATAAAACAAAATCCTTCAAATGCAGAATGACTTAACATTTGCCATCAGCAAAATTCCTCTCGGCTATTTCAGCCCATTAAAGACCTTCATACTTAGATCAGCCTTATTGTTCTGACATGGAAATTGAGGTGATCTTTAAGGACCTGAGTTCTAATACCCAGTGCATATATAAAAGCAGGGTGCAGTGGCTTATGTTTGGAGCCCCATTGCTGGGGCCAGGGTAGAGATAGGTGGATCCCCAGGGCTCTCTGGCCAGACAGTCCATATGAATCAGTGAGCTCCAGGTTCAAGGAGACCCTGTCTAAAAACTGAAGGGGGAGAGTGACTGAGGAAGACAACTGATACTGACCTCTGACTTCCACATGCATGCACATGTGTATAAACACATACCTCACCTGCATACATGTATCTATACACATGTGTTCAGTGTTCATGTGAACCTGCTAGTGAACATGCATATACACATACATTACATCCTTACAGACATAAATAAAAATAAAAAGAGTAATGCCAATCCCTTAAAATGCACTCTAAAATGTCACCCTCCTAGAAAGCAATGCTCCACTACCAAGCACTTTGATCTTGTGGTGGTGGGTTGTTATCAGTTTGGAAAATATCTCTGAGTCCATTTACTATGATGTTTCTAATACAACTGTGGGCCTGTGAGCGTAAAAAACAACAAACACAATCACACAAACCAAACACAAGTGTCCAGTGCAACCTGGGGACTTTGAGATGTTTCGTTTATGTAGGGTTTGCCTCTAAGCTGATGATGACTCTGAAAAGGAATAATTTCAGAGAGAGCGGAGGCCTACACTGTGGGGAAGGGCTTTGACATCTGAGCGTTAGCCCCATCTGTCAGGGCAGAACAGGCTGTGCCAGCAACCACAGCTCAGGGCTCTTCAACCTTAATGGAAGCAGTGTAGACAAAGGCCTCTTAGCTTGGGATGATCTTAAATTGAAAGTGCATTTGATAGCCTAACTTCCAGAATATCCCCACCCAGCAACACAAAACAGCTCAGAGCATCAGTTGTGTTCCTTCACGATTATGTGGCTGACTGGAAACCTGTAGCCAAGTGTGCTACATAGCTTTAGTGTCAACTGGACACACCTGGGTTGAGGGAGCCTCAATTGGGGAATTGGCTCCATTGGACTGGCCTGTGGCCACGTCTGTGGAGTATTGTCTTGATTGTTGAGCAATGTGGGAGGGCCCAGCCCACCATGTTGTGTATGGTATAAGAAAGCAGGGGAGCAAGCCAGTAAGCAGCATTCCTCCATGGTCTGTGCCTCAGCTCCTGCCTCCGGGTTCCTGCCCTGAGTTCCTACTTTGGGCTCCCTGAGTGATGAACTGTGACCTGGGAGATGTGAGCTGAATAAACCTTTTCCTCCCCAAGTTGGTCAGTATGTTTTGTCACAGCAATTGAAGACAAACTAGAGCACCAAGGCGGATCTTGAACTTGCAATCCCTTGCCTCAGCTTCCCAAATGCTGGGATTATAGGTGTGTGCCACCATGCCCAGCAGCATAACACTTAGGAACCTCTGGTATCTGGTAGACCAGATTTGATTCCTAGTTTTGTCTCTGTGTTATCTTGGGTAAGTTGCTTGATCAGTCTACACCCCAATTCCCATGTCAGAACAATGAAGCTGATCTTAGTGTGAAGGTCTTTAATGGGCCAAAATACCTGGGAGGAATTTTGCTAATGACAACTCTTCAGTCATTCTGAGTTTGAAAGATTTTGTTTTATTTATTCATTTATTTTCATTTTATGTGTATGAGTGTTTTGCCCGCATGTATGTAAGTGTACTACAAGCATGCAGTGGCGGTGGAGCTCAGAAGAGGGTATCAGAGCCCCTGGAACGTGAGTTATAGATGGCTGTTAGCCATGTGCAGGTGCTGGGAACTGAACCGGGTCTTCTCTAAGAGCAAGCCAGTGCTCTTAACTAGTGGGCCAGCTCTCCAGCCCCCATTGTGAGATTTTATTATTATATTGTTATGTATTATAAACTCATAGCTGTTTGCTATGGAGTGCTCTCCTTTTTTATATAGGCTCTCACTACATAGCTCTGGTGGACCTGGAACTCACTATGTGGTTCTGAGTATTTTTTTTCTTTTCTTTTCTTTTTTTTGGTCTTTTTGAGACAGGGTCTCCCTGTAGTCCCAGCTGTCCTGGAGCTCACTCTGTAGACCAGGCGGGCCTTGAACTCTCAAAGATCCGCCTGCCTCTGCCTCCCAAGTGCTAGGATTAAAGGCGTGCGCCACCACGCCCAGCTTTTTTTTTTTTTTCTTTTTTTTTTAATTAATTTTATTTATTTCTGGATGTGTATGAATGTACTGTCTGCATGCAAGTCTGTGGACCCGTGTCGTGCAATGCCGCGGAGGTCAGAAGAGGGTCTCGGATTCCCCTGGAACTGGAGTTCTCCTGGAATTGGAGTTTCAGATGGTTCTCGGCCACCATGTGGGTGCTGGGGATCGAACCCGGGTCCTCTGTAAAAGCGGTCGGCGCTCTTAACCGCTAGGCCATCTCTCCAGCCCCCCCCCTTTTTTTTTTATTTTCTAAGGAAGCTAAAACTCCACCTTAGGAGAGATTTCTCTCATTTTCAAAACATATCCACAGGCTATATTCAGCCTGTGATAAATAGGGTTGCCAGAAAATAAAACATAGGACACAATGGGCGATACTCACAATAACAAGATTCTTCAGTGTTTACTTGAAATTCAAATTTAATTCAGTGTTCTCTTCCTTGTTTTTAAATATCTGGGGACCAGAAAGATGGCTCAGCAGTTAAGAGCACTGACTGCTCTTGCAGAGGACCCAGGTTTGATTCTCAGCACCCACATGGCAACTAAGAACCACCTTTAAGCCGGGTGTGGTGGCACATGCCTTTAATCCCAGCACTCGGGAGTCCGAGGCAGGCGGATCTCTGTGGGTTCAAGGCCTGTTTGGTCTATAGGGCTAGTTCTAGGCCAGCTGGGGCTACAGGGAGACCCTGTCTCAAAAACACAAATAAATAAATAGCCCGGCGTGGTTGCACACACCTTTAATCCTAGCACTTGGGAGGCAGAGGCAGGCGGATCTTTGTGAGTTCAAGGCCAGCCTGGTCTACAGAGTGAGTTCCAGGACAGCTGGGACTACAGGGAGACCCTGTCTCGAAAAGACAAAAATAAATAGATGAATAAATAAATAAATAAATAAATAAATAAATAAATAAATAAATATCTAGTCACCCTTGGCCAGTGGGCTGCCACTTGGCAAATTATGCTCTAAGGGGACCCAATAGCACCTGTTTCTAAGATTGTCAGATTGTCAGCCTCTCTCTCTCTCTCTCTCTCTCTCTCTCTCTCTCTCTCACATACACACACATACACACACACACACACACACACACACAGCTTCATGAAGTAGTCTATCATGGTGTTTGGACTTTAGTATTACTAGGACTTTAGTATTCTCTCCTCAGGTTGACTGGCACACACTGGTTTGCATCACTCAGGTGCCAAGAGTAACATTTAGCAAGCTGAGGTAGAGCAGCAGGCACGTACCTCCAGGTCTAATTCAGATGGCTTCTTTTCTTTACTGTCTATGTCCCTCTCCTCCTGCAACATCACAGTCATCTGCTGTTCTGGACTCATTGGTCTGCTTCCTGGGAGGGCTGAACATGTGTCCATATCATCCTTCATAGATGACATGGTTGAGCTTCTGTAGAGTGGACAAATCCTGGAAAGTACACAGCATTCTTCTCTTGCGGCTCCACAGAGGCACTGTGGTATCAGACCTACTTTTTCTAATCTGGGGGTTGCAGTAGAAGTCCCTCTCCTCTGTGCCATCTAATGGCATCTAATGTGTGTATCTCAGGTGACCCTGGCCTTATGACGATTCACATGCATGTAAACACTGGCTTTGCTCAGTTGCCTAACCTGCTTTCATTTAGAGCCTTAAAGGATTGGCAGAGAATAAAAAGCTACTCAGTGTCTGAGAATGCTTTGAAGCCAGGCAGCAGAATGTGGCTTTATTACCAAAGCCTTCTTTGATTCAGCCCAATGTCCTCCGTTCTTTCGTACCTACAGTGACACCTTACCCAGAATGATCTTCTTTGATTTTGGCAGAGAATTTCATTTTCTTCTTGGTGGGCTTAGATGAAATTTTACCTATCATAAAAGTGGAAAAGAAAAGACCTCATTGACACCGCACCCAGACCAAGTTTCTTTTGTTTAAGGAATGGGTTAGAAACTCAACCATCTGTCTGGAGCTATGCATGTAATAACTCATAAATCAGTTGGCTGGGCACAAGTAAATGAAGGGGGAGCCAAATTACCAGCTGTGCAATGTCTTTCTTCTTGTTTGTTTTATCATTAGCCTCAGATAGCCTGGAACTCACTCTGTAGAGCAACTCATCTCTAACACAGAGATCCACCTGCCTCTCCCTGGGCCATTCCACAGGGATGTGACTCTTGGCCATGGTCTGGGAAAACACTGAAGGGAGTGGGCCTGCTATGGTGGGGTGAGGTGGAAGATGTGGGCTCTGGTTATTGTGTGGTTCTAAAGCAGTGCCTTCATCACTCCTGGCCTCAGCTTTCCCATCTCAGAAATGGGATCAACATGCCTTCTTCCGTTAATCTACACATGTGGCAACTACTAATAATTCCCTACTTGATGTGCATCCCAACACTGTACATTCTATTTTCTAAGCAGCAGTCATATTATTATTTAATATCGATCTTTAAATAGGTTCAGGCTTTTAAACAGTGAATTTATTTTTATTTTAAAAAAATTATTATTGAGGGGCTGGAGAGATGGCCTAGTGGTTAAGAGCGCCGACCGCTCTTACAGAGGACCCGGGTTCGATCCCCAGCACCCACATGGCGGCCGAGAACCATCTGAAACTCCAATTCCAGGAGAACTCCAGTTCCAGGGGAATCCGAGACCCTCTTCTGACCTCCGCGGCATTGCACGACATGGGTGCACACACCTGCATGCACACAGTACATTCATACACATACCGAAATAAATAAAAATTTAAAAAAAATTAAAAAAAAATTATTATTGAGCTGAGCATGGTGGCAGATGCCTTTAATCCCAGTACTTGGGAGGCAGAGGCAGGCTGATCTCTGTGAGTTCAAGCCCAGCCTGGTCTACATGGCTCAAAGACCCCCAAAACCACAAAAAAATATTGAATTTTTGTATATTTCGTACAGAGGATTTCAATCATTCTTAATCATCTTTTATACCCCCTTCTGCATTGGCACATACCCCCGCACACACTGGAATTCATCACACTCTGTCATTTGTGTTAAGGTGTATTGTGTCAAGTTAGTGTCCCTGTATGTTCCTCAGTGCAAGTTCATCCACTGAAGTCTACTAAGCCTATCCAGAGTCCCTCACTTTAAGATCAGCTCTTCCTCACCCAACAGTAATAAGTTACCAATATTTCTTCAGATAAGATTGGGGTCTGCTGTCTGTGTTCTGAGTTCCATGCTGGGTTTTTGTCTGCCTGTGTTTGCATGGGGCTTGTGCATGCTGACACCATCGTTGTAGATTCATATGAGCAAGGTCCCAGGAGCTTATAGGATTCTATTTACATATGGTCATGCATCTCTTCCCTGGCTCTTACAATCTTTCTACTCCCGTTTCTGCAATGGTCCCTGAGCCCTGGGTGAGTGAAGCTCAATACAGGAGTCCTGTCCAAGGACCCACACTCTGCAGACTCCTACTCTTCACACTTTGCTCATTTGTGACCTTTTGTTTTCCTGCTCTCTGTTGCATGAGGGAACTTCATTAATGGGAGTTGAGAGATTCATTACTATTATTTCCTCCTCCTCCTCCTCCTTCTCCTCCTCCTTCTTTTGAGACAGGGTTTCCCTGCAGCCACAGCTGTCCTGGAACTGACTATGCTGACCAGGCTGGTTTTGAACTCACGGAGATCCGCATGCCTCTGCCTCCTGAGTGCTGGGATTAGAGGCGTGTGCTACTACACCCAGCCCATTAGTGTCCTCTTTACCCCTTGTTCTATGTTGTGTGATCCTGTGATCCTTAGGTGTAGAAGTTGACGATGTCTGTGTGCGATCTATTGTGGTACACTATAATGGTCTCCATCTGGTACAAAAGATGCTTCTTTGATAAGTAGTGACTGGGATACTTGACTATAAGTATAAGAATCCATATTTTGCACTTAGTAAGAAGTTACATTACAGTTAAGATGTATTCTAAGCTCATGCTTTGAACTTCTGAGTGTACTCTAAATTCAATAGTTAATAGACCAAATACTTAAAAAAATAAAAAGATGGGCTGGAGAGATGGCCTAGCGGTTAAGAGCGCCGACCGCTCTTGCAGAGGACCTGGGTTCGATCCCCAGCACCCACATGGTGGCCGAGAACCATCTGAAACTCCGATTCCAGGAGAACTCCAGTTCCAGGGGAATCCGAGACCCTCTTGGTGAGACCTCCGCGGCATTGCATGACACAGGTGCACAAACTTGCATGCAGACAGTACATTCATACACATACAGAAATAAATAAAATTAATAAAAAAATTTTTTTAAATAAATAAAAAGACATTGCATTGTTTAAATGATTTTCTATGTGAAACAAAAATAACACAGTATGAACACCAAGGACTTCAAAACTATCTTGGGAAACAAATACCATAGATATCTAGTGAAACATCTGTTTGCAACCCACCTTGCTTACTAAGGCACCTGCTATAAACAAGGAATCTGTCATTAAAGAATGACTTAGCCCCTTCCCTAAATATCTGCCTCTGAAAATATGTCCGCAGAAGGAATTTCCCCTCAGTGCTCTTGGGGCATGTAGGCATCTTTGCTGGTGTGATCACATCCACTGTGACTTAAATCCACTGATGTTGTAACAGTTAAAGACTGATGTAGGAGAAACCTATAAAAACTGTGAAGGCCACAAATGGCCAAAGCATAGAAAATAAGAGACGGCAGAGTGTGTGTCCTGCTCCTAGGTGACATATCTACAGTGGAACCTCTACACCCAAGGCTTGTGAAGCACAGCAGAACAGAGGGTAGAGAGAAAACTAGCACATCCCTTGACTCTCACCAGCGAAGCTTCCTCACACAACAGAGTGTGATGCACACAGAAGGCCACATCTGGCCGAGTTTCAGAGAATCAGAGACTGCAGAGTGTGTGTCCCTGGATAGACTCCTATATGAAACCTCACCCATTCACTGATCAGAAACCATTGTGGAAGAAGGGGCAGAAAGAGTGTAAGAGCCAGAGTTGGTCCACGAACACAGGGAAAGAGAGGCTTTCAGGCCACTAGAAGCTTGTGCATGTGAATCTGTGGCAATGGTGGCATCCATGCCAACTCAGTCAGACAAGGATGCTGAGTGGAGTAAGGGAGATGTGCCAGGGGCCATCCCTATCCTGGGAACTGCTGGAGACTGATTACTACTGGCTGAAGGAGAGTAGACCTTACTTATGATCTTTAGATATGCTGACTGGACTCCAGTGTCTGAACTAGCATCGAAGGACCTCTGGGTATGAATGCTTGACTGGATAAGACTTAGTGTGTGTGGCAGAATGCAGGAGGTCTGGAAGGGGGTATGAGGGTCAGAATAAGGGAGGAAGCCTAAATTTGATTAAGAACTGTTGTGCCAGGCGTGGTGGCACACACCTCTAATCCCAGCACTCGGCAGGCAGAGGCAGGCAGATCTCTGTGAGTTCAAGGCCAGCCTGGTCTACAGAGTGAGCTCCAGGTCAGCTGGGACTAAAGGGAGACCCTGTCTCAAAAATACCAAAAAAAAAAAAAACCAAAAAAAAAAAAACTGTTGTATGAAATGTATAAACAATACATTTTTTTTTTCTTATGTGTATGAATGTACTGTCTGCATGTAGGCTTGTGCACTTGTGTCGTGCAGTGCCTCGGAGGTCAGAAGAGGATGTCGGATTCCCCTGGAACTGGAGTTCTCCAGGAATTGGAATTACAGCCAGTTTTCAGCCACCATGTGGGTGCTGGGGATAGAACCCGGGTCCTCTGCAAGAGCAGTCGGTGCTCTTAACCGCTAGGCTATCTCTCCAGCCCCAAACAATACATTTTTTAAAAAAAGAAAGAAATATTAAATGAAAGAATTACAAGCCAGGAGTGGTGGCGCACGCCTTTTCCTAGCACTCAGGAAGCAGAGGCAGGGGGAATCTCTGTGAGTTCGAGGCCAGCCTGGTCTACAGAGTGAGTTCCAGGACAGCTGGGGCTACAGGGAGACCCTGTCTCAAAAAGACTGAAAAAAAAAGGAAGAAAGAAAGAAAGAAAGAAAGAAAGAAAGAAAGAAAGAAAGAAAGAAAGAATTATAGTTCACTGACACTCTAATGAGATATGATTCCTGTGGCTCCCAGCTCAGATGTGTTATATAAGATGGACAGAGCTTTTCATTTGGTAACAGAAGATACAAAGTCAGGAGTTGGGGGGTTGGGGTGGTAAGGTCAGGTTGGAGATGAGGGAGGATGTCTGAATATAATGAAAATTTATCGTATGAAAATCTTGAATCAACAAAATTCTGTTAAACTTAAAAAATACAGTCATTTCGGAACCAAGATGAGGTCTTTGTTACCTACTGAACCTACTGTACTTTAACTTCAGACTTTCTAGCTTGTAGAATGTGATTAATAAATTTCTGTTGTTAAAAAAAGAAAAATAAATTTCTGTTGTTTATAAGTTATCCAGACTATGGTACTTTGTTATGGCAGCTCAAACAGACTCGAGCAATTAAGTCTTAGCCATTAGAACATCAAATATAAGTTTCTGGGTATGATCTTGTACATTTGGCTAGTTAATGTTTGCTGTATGTCCTTGAAGCAAGAACATGGAAAGATAACATCCTAGAGATGTGTACTCAACCTATGAGTAACTCTATTAGGGACCACTCTACAGGGTCCTCTAAATGATAGTGATTATAAGAACAGAATAAGTAACTGCAAAAAAAAATCTTAAGCAGAACCTTTTAGAAAATCTGAGAACTGAAGCATGTTGCCACCTGTGCTGATTATTTTAACTGTTAAATTGACCCAATCTAGAAGTACCTGGGAAGAGTCTTAATTTGGAATTATCTAGATCAGGTTGGCTAGTGTCTATGGGGAGATTGTCTTGATTAATTGGGGTGGGAAAACTATGAGTGACAACATTTCACTGACTGGTCCCTGAACTTCATGAGTAGAGAAAGCAAGCATGTAAGGACCTGTGGTGGTTTGAATGAGTATGTCCTCCATAGGCTCCAAGTACTTACATACTTTTTCCCCAGTTGGTGGTGCTGTTTTTGGAGGTCGGTCTTAGAAGGCGTGGCCATGCTGGAAGAAGCAGTCACTGGGGCAGGATTAGAGAGTTCAAAAAGCCTTGCCAATCTCAAATTATTCTCTGCTTCCTGTGCCTGCTTGAAGATGTGACCCTCAGCTTTCTGCTCCAGCTCCTGCCACCATGCCTTCCTGCCATGATGGACTCTAATTCCCCCTGGAACTGTCAACAGAACGCTCAGATAAACTCTTCCTTTTATAAGTTCCCTTGGTCATGGTGGTTCTAGCACAGCAACAGAAAAGTGACTGACATAGGATCCATGTGTTCATTCTCTCTGCCTTCGACTTCATGGGATGCTTTAAGTTCCTGCCTTGACTTCCCCCAAATAGTGGACGGTAACCTGGAATCGTAAGCGAACTCAGCTCTTCCCTCCCCTAAGTCGCTTTGGGTCAGGGGGTTCTACCACAGCGACAGAAGTGAAACTAGGACACCAATGGAACAACACTTTTTAGACATGATAAACTCAATATTGAACAGAGTTGAAGAGAAAATTAGTAAGTTGGAAGATAATAGTTGAGGAATTCACTCAGTTACCACCAAGGGAAAAATGGAAGATATGAAAGAGTTTGAGACAGAGGAGAGATTGAGTGGCTCCAAAATACATCTAGCAAAAATTACCAAGGGATGTCTGTAAGCAGATATATGTGTGTATGCTAGGGCAAAATAATTAATACCTAAGGACACTGTGATAAGCAGTTTCCAGAATGCACGCTCCTCCCATGATCCTAACTTCCTGATACAAGTTTAATGTGAGCTGGCGCTGGTGATTCATTTCTAACAAACAATACAGTAAAACAATTCCAGTTCCAAGGTTAATTTCCATAAACTACTGGGGTGCCTGACATGTTGGTGGTCTTGCTTTCTTTCTCACTGACTTGAATGGAAGCCAGAAGCCATGTTGTGATCCATCCGCCTATGCACAGGCCATGGCAAGACACCCAGGACGATGGCCACAGCCAACAAAGACTGAAGAATGTGGAGGAGCTTCGAAGAGCATGCTTTCCTAGCTGCATTGAGATGACAAGGAAGGGTCTTGTCATCTGTGATGATACTGTGCGACTGTAGACACCTTGACTGCCTCACTGTGAGAGATCCTGAACCACCCAGTTAAGCCAAATCTAGAGTCCTGACCTGCACAAACTGTGAAGTGATAAATCCAATTTGTTTTAAGCCACAACATTTTATAGTAATCTGTGAATGCAGCCATCAATAGCATAAGTACATAGACCACTGCTTGATATCTGTAAATGATCCATAAATGTTATCTGAGGCAGTACTTTCCACTTCACAGACGGAAAGATTGAAGCTATATGAAGTTGTCCAAGGTTAAGTACACCAAGAAGTTGAACTGGGATGACAGCCCAGGAGTAGAAGTTTCACTCCAAAGCCCATTAAGCATAAAACATGGCGTGCTGTCACAAGTACCTGATGCCTGACTGGTCTTGTCTCTAGGGACACTGATGGTGGCTGGTTGGTAGACCTTCACCAGATCTTTCAACTTCATGTCCCTGGCTGTCAAGGAATAGTTGTTTCCGATGGAGTCACTGGGTCCACGGTGGTACTGCTGTTCTTTGAAGGGCACAGACAGGGTCCATGATGTGCGTTGCATTAAGGGGGGGTAAAAGCTGTGTGACATGACTGTCTATAAAAGAAGAAATGCAAAGAGAGACATAATGAGGGACCTCTTCATGGGCCCAGGTTCTGCTCCCACAGAGATAAGTTTCACAAGCCTTACCTTCTGTGCCGGGCGTGGTGGTGCACGCCTTTAATCCAGCACTCGGGAGGCAGAGGCAGGCAGATCTCTGTGAGTTCCAGGCCAGCTGGGGCTACAGGGAGACCCTGTCTCAAAAACACTGAAACAAAAAAACAAAACAAAACAAAAAACCTTCCGCATACTCAGTGGAAATATTTTCTGCATGGACAATGGCTCTGCTTCTCTGTCCACTGGCAGATTTCTGATGCCAAGCAAAATGCCTGGCATTCAACAGCTGAGAGGTAGGTGAGTTACCTGCATGTTCATTCCTCATGGGCATGGCTATAAGAGGGTTATAACTATTCTCATTTTACAAGCGAAGATGCAAAAGTTCAGAGTTTCTATAACACATTTGGTAAAAGACAAAGCCAGATTCATACTCACCTTTATACCAGGCATGCCTCTTTATTTTAAAGTGCTGCAGCCTCTTCTGGTGACAAAATAAGGAAAGCCCTAATCCCACTTGTCAAGACTATGTGTATCCTACTAGAACCTGATGAATACCTAGAGCGGTGAGGCAACAGTGTTCTTTACCTTGTCTCTCTTGTTGGAAGATCTGGCAGCCAGGAATACTTACCTGATAGAGTTCAGACGGCTCCTCATTTGCAGACTTCGGTAGAGGGGGAAGCTCTGGCCGTGCCTGGGAGTGGCTCATATGAAGTATTGAGTCCCGTCTGTTAAGCTGTGGGAAATGGGAGCAGAAGCCACTCTTCAGGAGTTAGAAAGGTATTCTGAGCCTCTGAAGTGGGTAAGAACTGCAGAGGTTCCCAGGACAAGTTTTCACACACAGTGCCTGTTCAACCCCACTCCATCCATTATAGACATTTGTCCTTTAAATAGTCTGCTGTCTGTCTCTTCTCCTTGGCTTCCCCCGAATGAGCCAATATGTTTATTTTCCTATCACCCCAAGAGCCTGTTGCCTCTAACTACAAAACCCTGGGATATGATTAAAAGTGAATTGTTTGTCGTGTGTATGCCGTGACACATGTGTGAAAACCAGAGGACAAGTTTGTGGTATCGATCTCTCCTTTAATCTTTATAGAAGTTCTGGTTGGATTCCTGTCACCAGGCTTTTGAGGCAAGCTCCTTTACCTGATGTGCCCTCCAAACCAGATCATGTTTATTATTTTTATTTATTTAATTTAATTTTTTTTTGGTGTATGAGTGTATTGCTCACATGTAGGTAGGTGCACCCATGTCATGCAATGCCCATGGAGGTCAGAAGAATGCCCATGGAAGTCAGGAGAGGGTGTTAAGATTCCTCTGGAACTGGAGTTACAGTTGTTAGCGGCCATGTGGGTACTGGGAACCAACCCAGGTCGTCTAAAAGAGCAGCCAGTGCTCTTAATCACCGAGCCTTCCCTCAAGCCCCATCTGTGCTTCTTTTAAAGAACAAGGATGTGGGAATTGCCGTTTCATCGATGAGTATGCACTTGGCTGTGTGTGGCCATGAACTAATATCTCCCACAGCCACTCTCAGTTCCCAAGTGTCTCTCCTCCTAACACAGCTTAACGTGACTGTCATGGTGGATAGCTCTGCCTATGTTTTTGTCTGAAGAGTCTGCCTCTATATGCAAGACAGCTCCATCTGGGGCTATGATAAAAGACATTTCAATTCCTTCCATCACTGGAGGAGAGTGCTGGATTTATCGAGAGTTTCTGCTATACTTCATTTTAAAAATGGCTTGAAGGGTTTTTCAAAGATGAAATGTTGGTTCTGACCTTAAATCTAGAATATGACTTTGTATTTAGCTCTTGCATAAGGTGAGACTATTATAGGAATACAATTTGCTTCAGTCTGGGAAGTATGGCATGTACAGCCACTGGTGAGGGGTGGGGTGAAAAAGTGGCTTATGATTCACTGTTAGCAGTGAATCTCCATGCCCTAAGCATCTCCTCGCTGCCAATTCATAACCTCCATTAACTCCTCTGGAGTTGTTGTGTTATTAAAGAACAAGAACACCAACAATGCTATCTACCCTTACTCCAAATAATCATGTGTCAGGCATGTACAATCTTAAAAGGCTTTCTTTTTTTGGATAACCAGATTATAGCTCATGCAACCAAGGCCCAGAAGAGTAAGATTTGCCTTCAAGGTCAGCAGCTTTTAAGTACTTCAGAAATGTCAGAAGCAGCAAGTATCACTTACATGTCAAGGAAGTTACTCTAGGAAGTTTGTAGCCCTTAAAACTAAATGAGACCAGGGCTGGAGAGATGGCCTAGCGGTTAAGAGCTCCGACTGCTCTTGCAGAGGACCCGGGTTCGATCTCCAGCGCCCACATGGCGACTGAGAACTGTCCATAACTCCAATTCCAGGAGAACTCAAGTTCCAGGGGAATCTGACGCCCTCTTCTGACCTCCGCGGCATTGCATGACATGGGTGCACAGACCTACATGCAGACAGTACGTTCATACACATAAATAAAAATACAATAAAATTTAAAAAATTTTTTTTAAATTGGTTAAAAAATAAAAACTAAATGAGACCAGGCAAAAGCATGAATGGAGACATAGAACAGGTTCCTCAAAAACTTTGTTATCAATGGTAGGCCAATGGACATTGGTTCAGAGCAGGGATGCTTGACTCCACCTAAAATATGATGCCTTTGAGAATCTGTGATCTTGTTGTTTCTGCCTTATAGAACTTATTATGTCTATTTATTTTTATTGTTGATTGACTGATTCTTCACATATGCAAAGTCTCATAAACCCAGGCTGGCCTCAAACTCAACCTATTCCTGCCTCAGCTTCTCAAATGTGGGGATTTCAGGTGTGGACCACCACACACAGCTTGAAGATGGTCTAAAGCACTGACTTTGCTTTTCCAGTATTTTCTAAAAGATTTATTTATTAAGTTATTATTTATTATTTATATTTTATGTGTAGGAAGGATTTTGCCTGCATGTATTGTAAGCACACCAGGTGTATGCAGTGCTCATGGAGGCCAGAAGAGGGAGTCAGATCCCCTGAAGCTGGATTTATATATAGTCGATTGGTAGCTATCACATGGGTGCTGGGAACTAAACCTGAACCCTTTGCAAGAGCAGTCAGTGCGCTCAACCTCTGAGCCGTCTTTCTAGCCCCTGTCTTTTTTGCTCTTGAGCTGAAGCTCAAGGACCTGAAATCTGACCAGTTATTTCTAAGAAGTCCTTCCTCTACAGCAGCCACATCTGCACCAATGGGGGATCAAAATGGGAAATCCCAGTATCATCTGGAAGAGAACCATGTCATCCAAAGCAGCCACTGTACCATCCAAAAACACACTCTGGCAAGGGCACTTTCAAGGATATGAAGCCATTTGTTATTTCTTTCAGGATCTCAGATGTAAGACATGTGTTGATGAATAGGTTAGGGCTGTCTGTATTGTGTTTTTGCAAGCAAGAAGAATTTGTGGTTAGTGGAAATCTTTCCTTTGGCCTAGATTTTAAATCTGTTTCAAATAAAAATCTTCATTAAACAAGCAACAAAGAAATACCATGAAATTGGAACATCCTAAGTTATGACAAGAGCAGGAATGAGTAATTAAACCCCCAAAGCACAGGCCTTGAGTTGCCAGGAAGGAAATCAACGCTATCTGGGAGGTGTCTTGGTGTTTGTGTTTCTTATCAGTGTGGGGTAAGCCTGAGGACACCACCTGGGAAGTTGGTCCTCCAGCAGCCCTAAGGAGTAGAATACAGCCCGGGGGGGGGGGGGGGACTCTCCTCCAATCAGCTCATGGCGTACAATGTGGCTGACCCTAGCCTCTGACTCCGATCCAAGTGTGAGACAGATCAGACTGCTCCATGCTCACACCCGTGATGACTGGTTCAAGGAGACATGCCATCCAAGCAGGGCTGGCCAGAGTATTTCCAGAGCTATTGAGAAAGCAGTAGTATCTTTTCACTGGTGTCATTAACTGGGAGGCCGTAGATGTCCACAGCTCCCAGCATAGGGAATGGGAGATTCAGCATAAAGCCAACACAGAAGCAAGGAGAATCGGGAGAATCGGCAGCAGCAGAAAGTTTCAGTGTCATCAGTGGAATCCCAAATCCACCTTGGACTTCTTGGTTACCTGAGATCATAGATTCTTTGGGGGTATGAGACACACCTAATTATACTTAGGTCTTTCCATCCTAGTGGTCATCCTGGTGACAGATACAGAGATGGCAGACTCAGTGACAGAAAGCTCAAGGCAGAGAGCAGAGATACCGTATCACACAGACAGATAAGCCATCCTTGGGATCATGAAGAGCACTTTGCAGAACATGAAGACCTCCATAGAAACACAGTAAGCGCAGTAAGACACATGGGCAGAGACCAAGAGAATTATAAATAACATTATAGCAGCAGACATCTGCAGGACAGGAACATGAACGAGACAGCACAGGGAGAAATCAACTCCATAACAGAGCAGAGAAAGCTTTCTGGGCCAGAATTCTCTGTGGTTCCCTTTCAGGAAAGAGATGGAGATATTACGGCTACCTAGATATGCAAAATGGCTTTCTAAAAATAGTAATGTCTGTGTCTTCTAAATTTTAGGGTTTTTTTCATTTCAGAACATGGGCTTGAATATGGAACAAATATAATTTTGTAGAGTTTTCCTTTTTTCTTTTTTTTGGTCTTTTTGAGACAGGGTCTCCTTGTAGCCCCAGCTGTCCTGGAATTCACTCCGTAGACCAGGCTGGCCTTGAACTCACAGAGATCTGCCTGCCTCTGCCTCCCAAGTGCTAGGATTAAAGGCGTGCGCTACCATGCCTGGCTGAGTTATTTTTCTTCTTTTCTTTTTATGTGTTAATGATGTAGAGCCTGATGGGAAAATGGGAAAAACATCAAGGAATACAGGGGTCTTCACTCCCCACCCCCAACCTCTCTGTCTTTCTGTTACAGGGGTCTTCACTCCCCACTCCCCAACCTCTCTGTCTTTCTGTTTCCAAAGTTCAGCTGACAGGTTTGTGGCTAAAATGCTGACAGAATTATCTGGAGCCAAACTTCCTCATTTCTATTTGTCTCAGATAGAGACTTTTTACACCCTTTCCCCCTCAAGAATTAGATAAACCACTTGCTTTTTATGATGTCTTGCCATTAGCTAACCAATATGTAATTTGCCTATGCTGTAACCCTGCTACCCAAGGGATAAAAATGCAAGAACTTCTCTCTTCAGCCTGCAGATTTTGAGACTTAAGTGCTCTGCTCATGCTGCAGCCTTAACAAAACCTGTCTTCTGAACCCTGGTGTCTTGCCTCATCTTTCCTGCAACATATGAGTATCTTGCCTACATGTATGTAAGTACACCCATGTCATGTGATACCTGCAGGGGACAGAAGAGGATGTCAGATCCTCAGGAACTGGAGTTATGGATGGTTGTTAGCCACCATGTGGCGGCTTAGAACTTCTGCTGCAAGAGGAGCCAGTGCGCCATCTCTCCAGCCAGTGCCCTTAACACTGAGCCATCTCTCCAGTGCCTTTAACACTGAGCCATCTCTCCAGCAAGCGCCCTTAACACTGAGCCATCTCTCTAGCCAGCACCCTTAACACTGAGCCAACTCTCCAGCCAGTGCTCTTAACACTGAGTCATCTCTCCAGCCCCAGGGATTTTCATTTTAAATACTCCTCTGTCTACTTCAAATAACAGCTTAGTGAATCTTGGATTTTTTTTTTTTCAGCCAAGATTCTGGCACTTGGATTGGGTAGAAATACTACTTTGGGGCAGTTTGTTTGGGGTTGGGTAGAAATACTACTTTGGGGCAGTTTGGAGTTTGTTAAGGTGGAGTTTGTTTGCTATGTAGCTCAGCCTGGTCTTTCCTGCCTCTACCTCCCAAGTGGTGAGGCTTTTAGGCATTAACACCATAGCTATTATCAGGCAATTTATTTCTGATTACACACAATGACATGCATGGAGAGAATTCTTAGATGCTCATCTGAGTACCTGTTACACTACAAACATTCTGCCCTTAGTGAAAATCAGAGTGCTCAGTTCCTCAACCCCATAGTCCAGATCTGGATCAGAAGCTTTGGGGGTGGGAACAAGACAATGCTTTTTGGTTGAGATTGCTATTGTTGTTTTGAGATGGAGTTCACTGCGTAACCCAGACTCTTGGAACTTACAATCTTCTTGCCTCAGCCTCTCCAGTGCTACCATGCCTAATTAATAATTTGTTCATGCTTTTGTGTGTGTGCCTGAATATGTGTGTGTGTGTGCCTGAGTGTGTGTGTGTGTGTGTGTGCAGGTTTGTTTGCCCCATGCACATGTAGAGGTCACGTGTAGAGGCTGTCTGGTGTCCTGCTCTCTATCACTCTCCATCTTATTCCCTTGGGACCGGGTCTCTCATTGAGCTGGGAACTAAGGTGATGTCTACCAAGCCCCAGAACTTCCCCGGCTCCATGCCCCACTCTCCGACACAGGACGTAGGTACAGGCCACCATGCCCAGCTTTTTACTTGGGTGCCAGAGATTTGAATTCAAGTCCTCATGCTTCTACAAGTGCTATGACCCACTGGGGAACCATCTCTCCAGGCCCAACACTACATTAAGCTATACCCCAGAATATTCTGATGCACAGTCAAAACTGGGACCTGCAGGTGGGCATGGTGGTACACACCTCTAATCCCATCACTCAGGGGGCAGAGGCAGAGGTGAGATCGAGGCCAGCCTGGGCCACATAGCTAGTTCTAGGCCAGCTGAGGGTACAGAAAGACCCTGTCTCATAAAAAAAAAAAATTGGGACCTATCACTTGGAATATGTGGTCTAATGGTATTTCAAAGGAAGGAAAAAGGAACCAGGCATTTCTTTTTTTTTTTTTTCCCATGCACAACCATGTTTATTGCAGCTCTTTTCACAATAGGGAAGAGCTGGAACCAACCCAAATGTCCCTCAACCAACAAGTGGATAGAGAAAATGTGGTATATCTACACAATGGACTTCTATGCAGCAGTAAAGAAAGACCTCATGAAATTTTCAGGCAAATGGATGGAACTAGAAGCCATTATGCTAAGAGAAGTAACACAGTCCCAGAAAAACAAACGACATATGGTGTGCCTCATCTGTGGATCCTAGCACCAAATCCTTATATGTAAGGCAAACCTGATGCTACTATAGATACAACTTGAAGTTATAGCTCTATTTTCCCTTCTTTGAAAGTACATTAAAACATACATAACCTTGCTATTTAACATGGGAATGTAAAATTATATTTCTTTGTGCCAGGCATTTATTTCTAAGATTTTCAGAATGAAATTCAAATATGTCTAAAAGTCTAATTCAGCAGAAATCTATTTGAAAGCCCACATAATAAAAATGAGATTGACATACTTTGTAGGTCAAAGGCATTTAACATGGGAATTAGTGTATGTAAAATACCCCTCTTCCCAAATCTCCTAGACGTTGAAGACAGAAGGAAAAACATCCCCTAAACTTTGCCCTTACCTGCTGAGATGAGCAGTCCGTGTGGCTCATGGTGTCAACTCTAATCGTACCTATGAAAATATGGATACAGAGCTCTCAGCTTCTCAAGGGATAAGTCTCTCCCCTCCAGTTGCTCTGAAATCCACGACTCCTTATAGCATAATGCGGACGACACCAGCAATGGAACTTCTGGGTCACTCTGGAAGCACCATTCATAGAGCTGTCTTTCTGAGGTCATAGACTTCTGTCTCTCAAGGAGATCCCTGGTAGAAAGGAAGAAAAGGGAAAGACGCAGAATGAAGAAGTTGCTTTGAGGTTCTACTGGGGTATTTTTTTTGCAACATCCACTCTTCTCGGTTCAGTAGGTTTCTAGGGACTTCCTGGAACACAGTGAAGTCTCTGCAAAGGACAAAATTGAAGCCCAGTTATATACTAATACACATAAGAGGGTTCACTCTCCCAAATAATACCCATGAAAACCTGTACTCTGTCTTCCTGAGCAGCTTTAACAGTAGTGGAGCTTGTACTGAGGCCCTGGGGTAGGTAACCAGGCTTCAGTGTCTGTTGCTAAGTGAAGGAGGGGCCTCTTTTGTGCCCATGTACAAGACTGGGCTTGACCTACTGCATGCCCTGTGGGCTCCTTTTATGTAGGAGGCTGAGCAAGTGTGGGTGGCAGAAGGGAAATTGTAGCCTGAAGATGACGTTGAACTTCTGAGTCTTCCGCTTCCACCTCTCTGAGTGCTGGATTACAGGTGTGCACCTCTGTGCTTGGCTTCCACGGTGTCGTAAATCAGATGTGAGACTTGGTGCATGCTAGGCAAGCACTTTACCAACTGAGCTGCATCCCCAGGCATTTTTACGGTTTTACTCCTGTGAGTGTTACATCCTAGGAACCCTCTGTGTCCAGGATAAATTGGGGCATTTTGTTGCTCATAGATTCTCTATGAATGTTGTGGCTAGCATCGATATCATAAAGGAATACATACAAGCACATACACTCTCATACATGTATATAATATTTACATACAGGTGTCCAAGATTATCCACTGTCCCAATATTCAAAGCACTTATTACGTGGTTGCTTTCAAAGTCCTCTCAGTGCCAAGTTAGACTAATGGAGCTCTTTCCAGATCTGCTTCTTCATTCGGTTCCCCTTAAACTCCCTGCTGCACCCATTTTATGCATGAGGAAACCAAAATAGAGGTGCATAGTTTCCTATGTTGGCCTGTCTTATAATCAGAGTTCATGCAGTTTGAACCTTTTCTTGGGCTCTTTCTGCAAAGCAATTGCCCAGAACACAAACATTCCTGAGGTCCTTTGAATAGTACTACATAGCAGCATGAATTTTCAATTTCTCCTTTTTTCTCAATCTATCCTCAAAGCTGGTTTTCCATACTTTCAAAATAACCTGAAATTCTTCATGCTATTAATATTTACTACCATAAATTATATAGAGGGCTGTGGTTCAGTGGCAGGGCACATGCCTAGAATGTAAAAGGTCCTGGGTTCAATCCCCCACACAAGATGCAAACATAAACTCAGCCCTGTGTGTCTGTGGATTCTATATCTGGGGAATCGAGCATCCGTGGAATCAAAAATACTAAAGAAGGGCTGGATAAATGGCTCAGTGGGTAAGAGCTTTTGCCACACAGGCATGAAGACCCGAGTTCAGATCCTCGCACCCATGTAAAATGCCAGCTGTGGCCATGTGCATGCCTGTAACCACCATGCTGCGGAGACAGAGATAAGAGGATCACTGTGCTTGATGGCTGCCAGCCTAGCTCCAAGTTCAGGGAGAGACCCTGTCTCAAAGGAATAAGGAGGAGAGTGACAGAGCCAGTCACTGACATGTCTCCTCTGGCCTCCATAATTATCTGTAGCCATGCAGGTCCATGCACATAACACACACACACACACACACACACACACACACACACACACACATGAAAAAGGGGAGGCAAGCAGAGGGTAGAAGGCAGGTAGACATAATATGTGTTATATTCATTTATGGAAGTGTCATAGTGAATCCCATTATTTTATACAACTGTGTTAATAATATAATAAACAATGAAAATATAAAAATCACTTGAAGCTTTCATTTGTACTGAAATTAAATATTATTTCCTTAACATCCTTTACACAGTATTTCCATTGTGCTGGGTATTGAAAGTAATCTAGAGGTGGTTTAATGTGTGCTGGAGTTGTTTACATTATATGCAAATGCTACCCTATTTTTTATGAACATCAGGATTTTGGTATCTGCAGGGGTCCTGGAGCCAATCCACCGTGGGTGCTTTCAAATGAACTGGTGGGAAAGGTTTGAGATGGGGTTCAGACCAAGCCTGCTGTCCTGGGTATGAGATCTTATGTCATACACAAAAAACAGACTCTCAGCCACGTATGTAAAGATTGAGAAAAGGGCCTAGCATGGTACTAATGAGCCCATGACCTTTTGTGTGAGGTAGGGGACAGGCTCCCACCTGAAATTTAATGTGCTTTAATGACTATCTGTGTTCATAAACATCAGAACAAAAAAGAGCTTCTCTTGATTGGACACGTGATCTGTGGGGATTGGAGCCCACCACAGAAGGACTTTCACCCATAAATCTCAGTAACATAGGAGAGAAATCTTATATTCCCAATTTTTATGTTTGAGGAAACAGACATTAAATAACCAATTAAGCTGCCTGTGGTCACTAGGAAGGTCAGCAGCAAAGCTAGGACTTGAGTAAGGGGCCACAGCTTAGCTACAAATCTACACATAGACTAAAAAATGATGGGAATTGTGAGCTAAGACCCTGTCTCCAAAGAGAGGAGAGGAGAGAGAGAGAGAGAGAGAGAGAGAGAGAGAGAGAGAAAGAGAGAGAGAGAGAGAGAACCATTCCCTCAGGGTATCTCACCCACAGTAGAATTAGTGTGACTTGTCTATTCTCAAGATAAGATTACAGCCTTAGCTGGGTGTGGTGGCACATGCCTGTAATCCCAGCACTTGGGAGGTAAAGGCAGGTGGATCTTTGTGAGTTCAAGGTCAGCCTGGTCCACAGAGCGAGCTCCAGACCAGCTGGGACTAAAGGGAGACCCCTGTCTCCAAAAAAAAAAAAAGTAAGTACAGGGTGGAACACTAGTTTCTCTTGCAGAAGACCTAGGTTTGGTTCTAGCACCCACATGGCAGCTGACCCTGTCCATAAATCCACTTCCAGGGGATCCAATGGCCTTTGCTGACATCCGCAGGCACTGCAGGACATNTACTTAGGTCTTTCCATCCTAGTGGTCATCCTGGTGACAGATACAGAGATGGCAGACTCAGTGACAGAAAGCTCAAGGCAGAGAGCAGAGATACCGTATCACACAGACAGATAAGCCATCCTTGGGATCATGAAGAGCACTTTGCAGAACATGAAGACCTCCATAGAAACACAGTAAGCGCAGTAAGACACAATGGGCAGAGACCAAGAGAATTATAAATAACATTATAGCAGCAGACATCTGCAGGACAGGAACATGAACGAGACAGCACAGGGAGAAATCAACTCCATAACAGAGCAAGAAAGCTTTCTGGGCCAGAATTCTCTGTGGTTCCACTTTCAGGAAAGAGATGGAGATATTACGGCTACCTAGATATGCAAAATGGCTTTCTAAAATAGTAGATAATGTCTGTGTCTTCTAAAATTTTAGGTTTTTTTTTCATTTCTAGAACATGGGCTTGAATATGGAACAAATATAATTTTGGTAGAGTTTTCCTTTTTCTCTTTTTTTTGGTCTTTTTGAGACAGGGTCTTCCATTGTAGCCCCGCTGGTCCCTGGAATTCACTCCGTAGACCAGGCTGGCCTTGAACTCAAGAGATCGCCTGCCCTCTGCCTCCCAAGTGCTAGGAATTAAAGGCGTGCGCTACCATGCCTTGGTGAGTTATTTTCTTCTTCTTTTCTATTTATGGCTTAAGATTGTAGAGCCTGATGGAGAAAATCGGGAAAAAACATCAAGGGAATCAGGGGTCTTCACTCCCCACCCCCACCTCTCTGTCTTTCTGTTACAGGGGTCTTACTCCACACCTCCCCAACCTCCCTCTGTCTTTCTGTTTCCAAAGTTCAGCTGACAGGTTTGTGGCTATAAATGCTGAACAGCTACTAGAACTTGTCTGAGCAAACTTCCTTCATTTCTGTTTGTCTCAGATAGAGACTTTTTACAAAAACCCTTTCCCCCTGCAAGAATTAGATAAACCATTGCTTGGTTAATGATGTCTTGCCATTAGCTTAACCAATATGGTAATTTTGCCCTATGCTGTAACCTACTCCGCTACCCAAGGGATAAAATGCAAGAACTTCTCTCTTCAGCCTGCAGATTTTGAGACTTAAGTGCTCTGCTCATGCTGCAGCCTTAACAAAACCTGTCTTCTGAACCCTGGTGTCTTGCCTCATACTTTCCTGCCAACCATTAATGAGTATCCTTGCCCTACATGTATGTAAGTACCACCCATGTCATGTGATACCTGCAGGGGACAGGAGAGAAGTTGTCAGATCCTCAGAACTGGAGTTAGGATTGGTTGTTTAGCCACCATATGTTGGCGGCCTTAGAACCTTCTGCGGCAAGAGGAGCCAGTGCGCATCTCATCCAGCAGTTCCCTTATAACAACGTTGAGCCATCTGCTCCAGTGCCTTCTTAAACACTGAGCCATCTCTCCGCAAGCGCCCTTAAACACTGACCATCTCTCAGCCACACCCCTTTAACACTTGAGGCCAACTCTCCAGCCAGTGCTCGTACACTGAGCCATCTCGCCCCCAGCCCCAGGCGATTTTCATTTTAAATTACTCCTCTGTCTACTTCAAAATAACAGCTTAGTGAATCTTGGATTTTTATTTTTTTCTAGCCCAATTGCTGGCACTGGATTGGGTAGAAATACTACTTTGGGGCTAGTTTGTTTGGGGTTGGGTAGAAATACTACTTGGCAGTTTGGAAGTTTGTTTAAGGTGGGAGTTTTTTGCATATGTAGCTCAGGCCTGGTCTTCGACTCCAGATCCTCTACCTTACCTCCCAAGTGGATGAGAGCTTTTAGAGGCTATTAACACCATAGCTATTATCAGGCAATTTATTTCTGATTACACACAATGACATGCATGGAGAGAATTCTTAGATGCTCATCTGAGTACCTGTTACACTACAAACATTCTGCCCTTAGTGAAAATCAGAGTGCTCAGTTCCTCAACCCCATAGTCCAGATCTGGATCAGAAGCTTTGGGGGTGGGAACAAGACAATGCTTTTTGGTTGAGATTGCTATTGGTGTTTTGAGATGGAGTTCACTGCGTAACCCAGACTCTTGGAACTTTACAAATCTTCTTGCCTCAGCCTCTCCAGTTGCTACCATGCCTAATCTAATAATTTGTTCATAGCTTTTGTGTGTGTGTGCCGATATTGCATGTGTGTGTTGTGTGCCTGAGTGTGTGTGTGTTGTGTGTGTGTCAGGTGTTGTTGCCCCATGCACATGTAGAGGTCACGTGTAGAGGCTGTCTGGTGTCCTGCTCTCTATCACTCTCGCATCTTATCCCTTGGGACCGGTCTCTGAATTGAGCTGGGAACTAAGGTGATGTCTACCAAGCCCCAGAACTTCCCCGGCTCCATGCCCCACTCTCCGACACAGGACGTAGGTACAGGCCACCATGCCCAAGCTTTTACTGGTGCCAGGAGATTTGAATTCCAAGTCCTCATGCTTCTTACAAGTGCTATGACCCACTGGGGAACCATCTTCCAGGCCCAAACTGACATTAAGCTATACCCAGAAATATTCTGATGCACAGTCAAAACTGGGACCTGCGGTGGGCATGGTGGTATCACACCTTCTTAACCATCACTCAGGGGGCAGAGGAGAGGTGAGATCGGCAGCTGGCCACAAGCTCAGTCAGGTCACAAGCTAAGTCCAAACTTGGGTACAGAAGACCCTGTCTCAAAAAAAAAAATTGGGACCTTATTCACTTTGGAATATGTGGTTAATGGTATTTTCAAAGGAAGGAAAAAGAAACCAGGCATTTCTTTTTTTTTTTTTTTCCCATGCACAACCATGTTTTATTGCAGCTCTTTTTCAACAAATGGAAGAGCGGAACAAACCAAATGTCCCTCACCAACAAGTGGATAAGAAAATGTGATTATCTACGTTATCTACACAATGGACTTTCTATGCACAGTAAAGAAAGAAACCTCAGAAACTTTCAGGCAAATGGGATGGAACCAGAAGCCATTATGTGCTAAGGAAGGTTAACACAGTCGAAAAACAAACGGACATATGTGTGCCCCTAGGGTGGATCCTAGCACCCAAATCCTTATTATTACAGGCAATATCCTGATGCTACATAGATACAAATTTGGAAGTTTATGTCTCTAGTATTTCTCTTTGAAGAGGACATTAAAACATACATAATCGTTGCTATTGTAACATGGGAATGTAAAATTATATTTTCCTTTGTGCCAGGCATTTTATTTCTAAGATTTTCAGAATGAAATTAAAAGTATGGTCTAAAAGTGCTAATTCAAGCATGAAATCTATTTGAAAGCCACATAATAAAAATGAGATTGACTACTTTGTAGGTCAAAGGCATTTTAACATGGGAATTAGTGTATGTAAAATACCCCTCTTCCCAAATCTCCTAGACGTTGAAGACAGAAGGAAAAACATCCCCTAAACTTTGCCCTTACCTGCTGAGATGAGCAGTCCGTGTGGCTCATGGTGTCAACTCTAATCGTACTATGAAAATATGGATACAAGCTCTCAGCTTCTCAAGGGATAAGTCTCTCCCCTCCAGTTGCTCTGAAATCCACGACTCCTTATAGCATAATGCGGACGGCACCAGCAATGGAACTTCTGGGTCACTCTGGAAGCACCATTCATAGAGCTGTCTTTCTGAGGTCATAGACTTCTGTCTCTCAAGGAGATCCCCTGGGAGAAAGGAGAAAAGGGAAAGACGCAGAATGAAGAAGTTGCTTTAGAGGTTCTACGGGGTATTTTTTTTGCAACATCCACTCTTCTCGGTTCAGTAGGTTTCTAGGGACTTCCTGGAACACAGTGAAGTCTCTGCAAAGGACAAAATTGAAGCCCAGTTATATACTAATACACATAAGAGGGTTCACTCTCCCAAATAATACCCATGAAAACCTGTACTCTGTCTTCCTGAGCAGCTTTAACAGTAGTGGAGCTTGTACTGAGGCCCTGGGTTAGGTAACCAGGCTTCAGTTGGTTCTGTTGCTAAGTGGAAGGAAGGGGCCTCTTTCACTTGTGCCCATGTACAAGACTGGGGCTGACCTACTGATGCCCTGTGCGGCTACCTTTATTGTAAGGAGGCTGATCAAGTTGTGAGGTTGGCAGAAGGGAAATTGTTAGCCTGGAAGATGACGTTGAACTCCTGAAGAGTCTTCCGCTTCCACCTCTCGAGTGCTGGATTACAGGTGTGCACCTCTGTGCTTGGCTTCCACGGTGTCGTAAATCAGATGTGAGACTGTGGTTGCATGCTATAGCAAGCCACTTTACCAAACTGAGCTGCATCCCCAGGCATTTTTTACGGTTTTACTCCTGTGAGTGTTACATCCTAGGAACCCTCTGTGTCCAGGATAAATTGGGGCATTTTGTTGCTCATAGATTCTCTATGAATGTTGTGGCTAGCATCGATATCATAAAGGAATACATACAAGCACATACTACTCTCATACATGTATTAAATTTAATACAGGTGTCCAAGATTATCCACTGTCCCAATATTCAAAGCACTTATTACGTGGTTGCTTTCAAAGTCCTCTCAGTGCCAAGTTAGACTAATGGAGCTCTTTCCAGATCTGCTTCTTCATTCGGTTCCCCTTAAACTCCCTGCTGCACCCATTTTATGCATGAGGAAACCAAAATAGAGGTGCATAGTTTTCCATGTTGGCCTGTCTTATAATCAGAGTTCATGCAGTTTGAACCTTTTCTTGGGCTCTTTCTGCAAAGCAATTGCCCAGAACACAAACATTCCTGAGGTCCTTTGAATAGTACTACATAGCAGCATGAATTTTCAATTTCTCCTTTTTTCTCAATCTATCCTCAAAGCTGGTTTTCCATACTTTCAAAATAACCTGAAATTCTTCATGCTATTAATATTTACTACCATAAATTATATAGAGGGCTGTGGTTCAGTGGCAGGGCACATGCCTAGAATGCATAAGTCCTGGGTTCAATCCCCCCACAAGATGCAAACATAAACTCAGCCCTGTGTGTCTGTGGATTCTATATCTGGGGAATCGAGCATCCGTGGAATCAAAAATACTAAAGAAGGGCTGGATAAATGGCTCAGTGGGTTAAGAGCTCTTGCACAAGCTGAAGACCCGAGTTCAAGATCCTCCGCACCCAGGTAAAATTGCCAGCTGGGCAAAGGTGCATGCCTGTACCAACCCATCCTGCGGAGACAGAGATAAGAGGATCACTGTGCTTGATGGCTTGCCAGCCTAGCTCCAAGTTCAGGGAGAGGACCATGGTCTCCAAAAGGAATAAGGAGGAGAGTGACAGAGCAGTCACTGACATGTCTCCTCTGGCCTCCATAATTATCTGTAGCCATGCAGGTCCATGCACATACACACACACACACACACACACCACACACACACACCACCACACATGAAAAAGGGGAGGCAAGCAGAGGTAGAAGGCAGGTAGACATAATATGTGTTATATTCATTTATGGAAGTGTCATAGTGAATCCCATTATTTTATACAACTGTGTTAATAATATAATAACAATGAAATATAAAAAAATCACCTTAAGACTTTCATTTGTACTGAAAATTAAATATTATTTCCTTAACATCCTTTACACAGTATTTCCATTGTGCTGGGTATTGAAAGTAATCTAGAGGTGGTTTAATGTGTGCTGGAGTTGTTTACATTATATGCAAATGCTACCCTATTTTTTATGACATCAGGAATTTTGGTATCTGCAGGGAGTCCTGGAGCCAAATCCACCGTGGGTGCTTTCAAATGAACTGGTGGGAAAGGTTTGAGATGGGGTTCAGACCAAGCCTGCTGTCCTGGGTATGAGATCTTATGTCATACACAAAAAACAGACTCTCAGCCACGTATGTAAAGATTGAGAAAAGGGCCTAGCATGGTGCTAATGAGCCCATGACCTTTTGTGTGAGGTAGGGGACAGGCTCCCACCTGAAATTTAATGTGCTTTAATGACTATCTGTGTTCATAAACATCAGAACAAAAAAGAGCTTCTCTTGATTGGACACGTGATCTGTGGGGATTGGAGCCCACCACAGAAGGACTTTCACCCATAAATCTCAGTAACATAGGAGAGAAATCTTATATTCCCAATTTTTATGTTTGAGGAAACAGACATTAAATAACCAATTAAGCTGCCTGTGGTCACTAGGAAGGTCAGCAGCAAAGCTAGGACTTGAGTAAGGGGCCACAGCTTAGCTACAAATCTACACATAGACTAAAAAATGATGGGAATTGTGAGCTAAGACCCTGTCCTCAAAAAAAAAAAAAAAGAGAAGAAAGAGAAGAGAGAGAGAGATGAAGAGAGAAAAGAGAGAGAGAGAGAGAACCATTCCCTCAGGGTATCTCACCCACAGTAGAATTAGTGTGACTTGTCTATTCTCAAGATAAGATTACAGCCTTAGCTGGGTGTGGTGGCACATGCCTGTAATCCCAGCACTTGGAGGTAAAGGCAGGTGGATCTTTGTGAGTTCAAGGTCAGCCTGGTCCACAGAGCGAGCTCCCAGACCAGCTGGGACTAAAGGGAGACCCCTGTCTCCAAAAAAAAAAAAAAAAAAAAAAAAAAAAAAAGAATACAGCCTTAAGAGCCTCAGTCCCCTCAACTATAAATCCTCAGTGTTGCCAGATAAAACTCAGAATACCCATTAAATCATAATTTGAGATAAGCAGGCAAAATAACTTTTTTGAGATAAGTATATCCCAAATATGAGACTTGTGTATACCCAAAAGGTATAGGTTACTTACATGAAATAGAAATTTAACTGAGTATATTATATTATTATTATTTTGCTAAATCTGGTAACCTAGTAGAGGAGGTCAGCTGGATTTGGGCTTTATTCTGTCTCTGGTATTAAATGCTAAGGAATTGTCACAATTTCTTATTTAGAGAAGGCTTGGAAAATAGATCTTTTCAGAGGGATGAAACAATTGCTCAACGACACAAGTGTGTTAGCTCATTGGGGCTGCTATATAATCCCATAGACTGAGTGCTTTAATTACTTGTTTGTTTGTTAGAGACAGGGTCTTTCTGTATCCCCTGGTAGAAAGTTCCAGGGCAGCTGGGGGCTACAGGAAAACCCTGTCTCAAAGCAAAACATAAAACCAACAACAATGAAAATTTTCTGGGGCTGGGAAGATGGCTCAGGTGTTAAGAGCACTGGCTGTTCTTGCAGACCTTGATTTGGTCCCCCGCTAGGAACTAAGTCCAGTTCCAGGGGATCTGATGCCCTCTTCTGGTCTCCAGGGGCATTGCATGACACAGGTGCACTTCTATGCAGGCAAAACACAAAATATCCATAAACTAAAAATAAACAACAAAAAAGTTAGCAACCCCTTTATGCTCTAATGGAGGAGGTGAAATAAGACCCCTCAAGTTTATCATTATAGTTGTCATTATCATCGTTTCATCTCCAAGCTAATTTCTCTATCCACCGGCCTGATTATTTCTTGAAACAGAAGGTGGCTGAAGCAATAATACCACTGACATTTTTTTTTTTCAATGTTGAAGATTGGAAAGAGGTCTTAAGGGCCTGCTGGGCAAACACTCTAATTGAACTACACCCACAACCCCATGGAAGAGTTTTGCTCTCTACTCTGTGCCTGATCGGTACTCAGGACTCTAAAGGCATCTTTGTGAATTAGTCTCCAGGTTGCTAAGGTCACAAGCCACAGAGGAGAGGTGGATCTTCCTAAGTCTGGATGCAAAGAACCCGAGACCTTTACAGCAGCTGACAAATGCCGAGCTTCCCCTTCTCCCCATTTTATGGATGGCGAAGACACAGCTCAGGGAAGTAACTCCACCACCGTCACAGAGCAAGAGCCAAACTTAGGCCAGAACCAAGCGCTGTGTGGTTCCAGCCCACTCTCCCCCGCCCCCCACCTTGCTCAATGACAGCATTCCTCAATACGGGATGATTGTCCTCTCTTTTCTCCCCAGGGACATTTGGCCTTGTTTGAGCACATCACAATTTTAAGAGGGGTGTTAATGGTACTCAGAAGGTAGAGGCTGGGGATGCTGTTAAACACCCCACACTGCACACTGGACATCTCAGAAACACACTCGTCCCACCCAGGGTGCCCACAGCGCCTTTACTGAGTAGCTGTGGCTCCTTTGGGACCAGGAAGTTGGAGTTCCCCGGCATGCATCCTTGTGAACAGAGGGATCTGAGTTTATTTACTTTGTGTTTCCGTGTATGAAAAATGAAGAGAATGCGTCTCTATGGTTCTCACTGGCTGACATTTGCACTTGAGTAATGGCTACAACTTTCTAGCCCGGAAAGAGGCCAGAGGAACTGGTTTGGTATGTTGGGGGGCAGGGGGGGTAAGCTTCAAAAAACCCACCCTCAGCTGCCAGTCCATCTGTCTCAGAAGTGGCCCAAAACTTTTCACTCCAAGCCATGGGTTTCCGAAGGGACAGTCTCCAAGTCTTCTTTCTCTTCCTCGGCCTGAGTTGTTCCTACAGTGTGTGGGAGGGAAGAAACGCGCTTTGCCTTGGGACTGGCCGCAGGCGGAGGAGGGGGACGTCGGGCGGGGTTCGCCCAGGGAGATGGGACGGAGGGGGCGAGCCCGGCCTGCTGCGCAGGCACCGCGCTCACCAGCCGGGAGGAGGTAAGTCTTGCTCCCGCTCCCACCCAAGCGCCGGTCCCCTCTCCTCTTCTTCCTCCCACCTCGATTCCCGCCACCTGAGGACGCGGCGAGGGGCATCCGGGCCGCCAGCACCAGGTGAGAGGTCCGGGGGTCCCTGGCTGGAGAAGCCTCGAGGCTCTGCCGGGTGGGGAAAGTTGAGGAGCGCGGGGACAGCAGGGGTCCGTGCCGCCTTGTCCTCCTGGAGTCCTAGGGTCCCTGGGTTGGTGATAACCGTGTCTGAGGTCGCTGGATGGGGCTTACGGGATCCATTATTCTCCCCCCCACCCCACCCCCNTATTTTGTTTTAGATTTTATTTTTCCTTTCTAATTTTTGAGAATTTTGTACGTACACAGAATTCATTTTAATCAAGTCACCTTTCTCTCCCCTCCAAGTCTCCCCATCATCACCCTCACCACTTTTCCTTGAAAATTTCATATGTTCTTTTTTTATCCACTAAATGGACTTGGTGCTGCCTTTATGTCTATTGGTATTGGAGCATCTTGGAACCTGGGTAGTCTTTCAGTTACAGCCACTAAGAGCTTTTATGTGAAATGGTACACCATGTTTGGAAAATACTATTTCACTGCAGATATGACTACCTCTCACTCCTACGTTTTAAAAATTATTTTATTATTTTTATTTTATATGTATGAGTGTATCATACTATATGCATGTAACAACACTTATGTTGTCCAATGCCCACGGAAGTCAGAGAGGATATTAGATCCTCTGAAACTGGAGTTACTCATGGTTGTTAGCTGTTATGTTAGTGATGGGAACCAAAAGTGTGAGACCAGCCAGTACTCCTAACCACTGAATAATCTCTCCAGCCTCCACAACTCTTAGATTCTTTACCTCAGCAAACATTCCTCCAATTAATTTCTCCTTAATCATGTGTACCTGATTTTCTCAAATGCAGTCAGGTGGATTTCCCACCAGTCCATTGCTTCATTGATTGAGTCGAGTAAGTTTCTACATGTAAATATCTCTCTCCTCTCCCATGTATAAACCTCAATATTGCTATTAACTATAATAATATAAAATCGAACACACTAAAGTGTAAATTCTTAATTGTAATATAATGAATGATGATTATTTTATTAAATAGCACATGAATCTATTAACAAGTTTTGAAAATATGTTTATTATGTATATTTTAACATTTTAGTTCCACTTCACAAATCTGACAGTTTTTTCAAAAGAGTTTATTTCTATTCTCTACTGACACAGATAGCTGGCTTTGTAATATATACAACAATGCATTTTGTAGGGGCAATTGGTTCATGCTAAGCAAGTCATCACAAAGAAAGAAGTTTGTTGCCTTCATGTGGAAGACATGGGGAGTGAAGAGGATGTTTCCTGCTGGAAAGTCATTTGAATATTTTTTTATAAAATGTATGAAGCAGCATTTCTAATTCAATTTGGATGTTAAATCCCATGGGAGGAAGTTTGCATGTATTTTGTTATGTGGAGCTCTTCCACCACTGAGGCTCCTGGAGCGCCCTGCATTTCCTCTGAAGGCATCCTTAGGGATTTCTCATAAGTAAGGGAGTTGATCCATCACAAAGGTACATGTCTAACAAAGGAATAGTCCTTACACATGGTATACACAGCATAAAATGGAGTAAATTTGGGTGCGCAATTAAGGAGACTTCTAGGTTTAGAAAGATTCTTATATGAATGATTAAAACATGACTGAAGAAGATTATTCTTTTGAGGATAAAACCAAGGGGAATCTTTAGCTGGCGTGATTAAAATGTGCTTCAGGGTGCATACTGGACTCTGAAGTGTAGACATTGGTAGTGTATGTTTCCTCAGTGAAACACATAAATTAGCACGAGGGATATTCAATATAAGTAGAGGTGAGGATCGTTCAGTCAATTTTAACCACAATGACAGAATCTACTGAGCATTTGTATATAGGTCAAGATGTTAGTTGCAAGGCAGGGATGAAAAAGATGTCTGTTCAGCCAGAAACTGGCTCTGGGAAACGTAAAACAAGGCTTTTTATTTTAAAATTTAACCAGAATTTTAAAATGTATCTGTAAGGTTATGGGGCGCTCCCCCCGGAATGAAAAGCCACGAGGTCTGAGTTCTTCGGAGCAAAGTTTAATTCAGAGTAGCCGGGGCTAGGCTTAGGGGAGAGGAGGAGCCAAGCCAAGCCCAGAATGGCCTCTGGCTTGGGAATTTAAGGGAGAAGGTGGGGATGGGATTCAGGGGGAGTGGGGGTGGGTCGGAGTCTGGAATCTGACTTCCAGAAGGGCGAGGTGGAAGATTCCTGGGTAATTGGTGGTGGCCTGCTTTAGCATAGCCAAAGGCTATGCCTGGTATTGCAGGTTCTTGGGCAACTTGGATCTCAGGTGACTGCATTCCGATGGGCTTCTGGAGCTCACACCCTGACAGTATCTAAATTGGCACACTGTCTTTATAAAAAATTAATAAAACAGAATGTAAGATTGAGAAAGTCCTAGAATGTAATTGTGGCAAGGTCTTCAGTTACAACTTGTAAGTCCTTCAGTATTTACCCTAACATAAAGGATGATTTATTGCACAAGGAACTTGACGAGAAATCAGCCAAAGTCACTGTGGTAGGAGAAGTGAAAGATGGGGAGAGTGGTTGAGATTTCAAATAGTATGTTTAGTTTTCTTGCTTTGGGGGTATTCTTGGGCTCATTCTTTGGGACAAAAAATAAGCTCCCAGAGATTATGTATCTTTCTAGATCTTTTCTTATATAATATATACACAAACAAGTATATGCAACAGTTAAATATTTTTAAAATATTTTTATTTATTATTTTTTGTGTATGAGTGTACTGTCTACAAGTGGGTTGGTGCACCCGTGTCGTGCAATGCCGCGGAGGTCAGAAGAGGGCATTGAATTCCCTTGGAACTGGAGTTAAAGATGGTTCTTAGCAGCCATGTGGGTGCTGGGAATCAAACCTGGGTCCTCTGTAAGAGCACTCTTAACCACTGAGCCATCACTCCAGCCCCAACAGTCAAGTATTTTGTAATCATTTTAATGACTTAAATTACTATTTAAGCAATTTCCTACTAATGAGGAATTACTTTCTTCCCAGTATTTTGCTAGTAACTACATATTATAAATAGGAATATTATAAATAGGAATATAATGCACATCCTTTAAGTATATTTTTATTTACCTATTTATTTGCTTCAGGTTCATGGAAAATGGATTGCTAATCGAAGTGTGTGCAACTTGAAATTTTGACAAATATTGCCAAATTATGTCTATCTGCATGCCCAACACTAATGTTTAGGGATAGCAGAGGTTTTTTGAAGATAACTAATGATATAAGAAACTTTTTGTCCCTTTAGTGGCACAAAGCACAGGACATGAGAGACTGGTCCGCATGCCACACCAGAGAACCTACTTGTCGAAGAATTAATCCAGAGAGAAACCGAAAGACATTTCAAGATGGCCAAAGAGGAGCCCTCAAGTGCCTCCAAGGACTTGCAGGGACTGCAGAGGAAGCTGTCTTTGCTGATGCAGTCCTTCCAGAACAACTCCAAGGTCAGTGTCCAATGTGTATATAATAAGAAGCCCCAAATGAACACTGGTCTCAAGGAGAAAGATACATTGTAACCTTGATATTCACTGTTCACGGGGCTGCTAGAGCGTCGTCCCACTCACAGTGCAGGCACCGGGATGCGAGAGGAGTGGGAAAAAAGGCATTTTTCTTTAATTTTTTTTGTCTTTTTGAGACAGGGTCTCTCTTTAGTCCCAGCGGACCTGGAGCTCTCTATGTAGACCACGTTGGCCTTGAAATCACAGAGATTCGCCTGTGCCTCCGAAATGCTGAGATTAGAGGAAGTGAGAGAGTTGCTGGGCACTTCCGGTTTCAGTTTATAGACTCTGATGCTTTAGCTTGACTTAAAGAGGCCGCTCTTTTTTTTTTTTTCTCTCTTTCAGCTTTCATACTGTTTGGGTTTTTTGTTTGTTTTTGTTTTCTCTTTCAGCTTTCATACTGTTTGGTTGTTTTTTGTTTTTTCTCTTTCAGCTTTCATACTGTTTGGTTGTTTTTTTTTTTT